>SJYT01057071.1:0-10683 GCA_006410635.1 Cephalophus harveyi
GGGGTCGCTGAGTCAGACCTGACTGAGCGACTTTACTTTCACTTTTCACTTTCATGCATTGGAGAAGGAAATGGCAACCCACTCCAGTGTTCTTGCCTGGAGAATCCCAGGAACGGGGGAGCCTGGTGGGCTGCCGTCTATGGGGACACGACTGAAGCGACTTAGCAGCAGCATACATATATGTATATGTATATCATATGCCATTTGTCAGTTTTTGGTTAGACTGTGTGTTCCTTGAGAGAAAAAACCATTATATTCTTCATTTATACACCCCAGAACTTTAGCCAGAATCATGTGCTGAGTATGACATCGGTGAGCTTTCGTTAGCCTGAATTGAATTAAATCACAGGTGAAGTAAGGTAGTACTTTACCTTTGGGGAGAAGAAACAAATTCTGTTCTCCAACTTCTTTGTTGTGTTGTGTTCACACTGACATATGAAGGATGCTGTAAGTTTAAGGGAGTTGGCAAGAACGATGAAGCCAGACTTCCCAGCTTCAAATCCTGGCACTCTGACTCATTCACTGTATGTCTTTGGGAAAATTATTTAATATATTCGTGCACAAGTTTTCTCAAAAGGCGGCTATAAGCGTTAAGTAGGTTAATCAATGTAAAATACAAGAACAGTGCCTAAATGGTAAGGATTTAGCACCTTGTATATTTCTATTCATTGGTTACATGAATAAGGTTCCAACGTTTTCCAACTTTTCTTGGAGTCCAAAGTTTTTTCCATGTTGTATCAAGATCTGTAGGACACAGCTCTTGCCAGCCTCACTCACCTCATTGTCTGCTATGACCCTCTTTATTAATGGTGCTTCAATCATTCCAGTCTTCTTTCCGTTTTGATTTGCTTTGCCATCTGTTTGACCATGTCAACTTAACCTCTGCTTTCAGGCCTTTGAACATAGTGTTTCCTAGCTTACCGCAGAGCCTCCCCCTACTGGAAAACTGCAATGCAGCCCCTCTCACCTTTCAGGTCTCAGATCAAATTACCTGATTTGATCAGAAACTTTTCTCTGATTACCCCATCTAAAGTTGCCAGCTACTCTACTCAGTAATTCTCGAACACACCTCCATGTTGTTGTTTTTTTGGTTGGTTGGTTTGTCTTCGTTGCACTTACCGTGACTTGTACCAATTAAATTGTGAGATCAAGAACTTTTTCTACCTTCCCAATATATGAATTTGCTTAATAGATATAAGTGATTGGTTTATGCATTTATTTACCAATCATTTGTGGAACATTATCATGCATTCTTTTAGATGCTAAGAGTAAGAGATTGATGATTTTTAGAAACTGTAGCTGTAGATTACATCAGAAAGAACTCAGGTAAACTGTGGATGCTCTACCAGACACTCACACAATGGATTCTCCCTCTCACAGTCAGAGGGACTGACAATCTAATGCTTCCCTTTCATTTTGAGTGGTATACACACTTCTGAAGAGTAGCAGAAGCTGTCACATGAGTTATGATAATGGTTTTGTTACTTTTTAAAAATCTAGATTCTGTAGATATTTATAGCACCGGAGAGGATGAAATGATGGCTGTGGGTCAGCAATCATATATCATATGACACCTAAGGAGAGAAAGCTCAGAAAATTCTTCCAAAATTTGCATCATGTCTTGCTTGAAAACTTTATACTAAATTTTTTCTGAACACTTTATAAAGTAAAAAATATCATTCAGTAATCCCTCATTTTAAAAAATACTACTTACATAAACTTGTCAGGAATATAACGTGTCTAATTAAAGACTCTAAATTACCCAAATTAAATGCAAAAACATTTTAATATCTATCCATTGAATCTACTTCTGCATCACATATTAAAACAATAAAACTTATGATAATTAAAATGCAATAGTGTTTCAGGATTGTTGAAAAGATAATGACAGTACAGCATAACAGAAAGTGCCATGAATTAAAAATTAGGTGATTTGATTATTTAACCTGAGATTAGTCACTACAGCTTGTTTATGAAATGTCTACATGGTCTTTAAGGTCATTTCATAATCAATCATCTATAAGAGTGGTATTTCATTTACTGAACTCTTGTTATACTACTGGGCTTCCCTGATAGCTCAGCTGGTAAAAAATCCACCTGCAATGTGGGAGACCCTGGTTCACTACATTTAATTCCTAATATAGGAATTCTTATAGTTGCCAAATATTTTCATAGGTGCTGTATATATTTCATTTATTCCCCACTCAAACCCTATGACGTAGGTGCTATTAATATCTCCATATTACAGATAGGGAAATTGAGTGACAGAGTTTAAGAAGTTGTTATGTTACATGACTAGCACCAGAAAACACTCAGCCTGACTTCACTGCCTCTACTCTTGACCACTGTGCTTTGCTTCCTTGCTAAGCACATCACCCACCTTATTTCATTTAATATAAAATTGTGTAGTCGCTTCTTGCTGGGCGCAGGAGGGCCTAGAGGAGCCATCCCACACTGAAGGTCAGGAAGGGCGGCAGGAGGAGATACCCCTCATCCAAGGTAAGGAGCAGCAGCTGTGCTTTGCTGGAACAGCTGTGAAGAGATACCCCACACCCAAGGTAAGAGAAACCCAAGTAAGATGGTAGGTGTTGCAAGAGGGCATCAGAGGGCAGACATACTGAAACCATACTCACAGAAAACTAGTCAATCTAATCACACTAGGGCCACAGCCTTGTCTAAGTCAATGAAACTAAGCCATGTCTTGTGGGGCCACCCAAGATGGGCGGGTCATGGTGGAGAGGGCTGACAGAACATGGTACACTGGAGAAGGGAATGGCAAACCACTTCAGTATTCTTACCTTGAGAAACCCATGAACAGTAAGAAAAGGCAAAATGATAGGATACTGAAAGAGGTACTCCCCAGGTCAGTAGGTGCCCAATATGCTACTGGAGATCAGTGGAGAAATGACTTGAGAAAGAATGAAGGGATGGAGCCAAAGCAAAAACAATACCCAGCTGTGGATGTGACTGGTGATAGTAGCAAGGTCTGATGCTGCAAACAGCAATATTGCATAGGAACCTGGACTGTCAGATCCATGAATCAAGGCAAATTGGAAGTGGTCAAACAGGAGATGACAAGAGTGAATGTCGCCATTCTAGGAATCAGCGAACTAAAATGGACTGGAATGGGTGAATTTAACTCAGATGACCGCTATATCTACTACTGCGGGCAGGAATCCCTCAGAAGAAATGGAGTAGCCATCATGGTCAACAAAAGAGTCTGAAATGCAGTACTTGGATGCCTTCTCAAAAATGACAGAATGATCTCTGTTCGTTTCCAGGGCAAACTATTCAATATCATGGTAATCCAAGTCTATGCCCCAACCAGTAATGCTGAAGAAGCTGAAGTTGAACGGTTCTATGAAGACCTACAAGACCTTTTAGAGCTAAGACCCAAAAAAGATGTCCTTTTCATTATAGGGGACTGGAATGCTAAAGTAGGAAGTCAAGAAACACCTGGAGTAACAGGCAAATTTGGCCTTGGAATGTGGAATGAAGCAGGGCAAAGACTAACAGAGTTTTGCAAGAAACTGCACTGGTCATAGCAAACACCCTCTTCCAACAACACAAGAGAAGACTCTACACGTGGACATCACCAGATGGTCAACACCGAAATCAGATTGATTATATTCTATGCAGCCAAAGATGGAGAAGCTCTATACAGGTAACAAAAACAAGACCAGAAGCTGACTGTGGCTGAGATCATGAACTCCTTATTACCAAATTCAAACTGAAATTGAAGAAAGCAGGGAAAACTGCTAGACCATTCAGGTATGACCTAAATCAAATCCCTTATGATTATACACTCTGATGCTAGGAGGGATTGGGGGCAGGAGGAGAAGGGGACGACCGAGGATGAGATGGCTGGATGGCATCACCAACTTGATGGACGCAAGTCTAAGTGAACTCCGGGAGTTGGTGTTGGACAGGGAGGCCTGGCGTACTGGGATTCACGGGGCCGCAAAGAGCTGGACATGATTGAGCGACTGAACTGAACTGAACTGAACTTCAACCACGAGTTTTACAATAGCTAACCAAAACTGATTTAAAATCAAATACTCAGTTCAGTTCAGTCACTCGATCGTGTCCGACTCTTTGTGACCCCATAAATTGCAGCATGCCAGGCCTCCCTGTCCATCACCAACTCCCAGAGCTCACCCAAACTTGTGTCCATCAAGTCAGTGATGCCATCTAACCATCTCATCCCCTGTTGTCCCCTTCTCTCCCTGTCCCTAATCCCTCCCAGCTTCAGAGTCTTTTCCAATAAGTCAACAGTTTGCATCAGGTAGCCAAAGTATTGGAGTTTCAGCTTCAGCATCAGTCCTTCCAAAGAACACCCAGGACTGATCTCCTTTAGAATGGACTGGTTGGATCTCCTTGCAGTCCAAGGGACTCTCAAGAGTCTTCTCCAACACCACAGTTCAAAAGCATCAATTCTTCAGTGCTCAGCTTTCTTCACAGTCCAACTCTCACATCCATACATGACCACTGGAAAAACCATAGCCTTGACTAGACGGACCTTAGTTGGCAAAGTAATGTCTCTGCTTTTGAATATGCTATCTAGGTTGGTCATAACTTTCCTTCCAAGGAGTGAGCGTCTTTTAATTTTATGGCTTCAATCACCATCTACAGTGATTTTGGAGCCCCCCAAAATAAAGTCTGACACTGTTTCCACTGTTTCCTCATCTATTTCCTATGAAGTGATGCGGGGGGAAGCAAATAATAGAATAGCCAAATTTAAAACTGATTTACACATTGACCATATTGTTATTCCAGATAGAAAAGTTCTCCAGGGTGGTGATGTTATCAGATGTTCAGGCTGTCCATCTTTTTGTTCTCCCATACTCTGTGCAGTGTTCCCTCTCTCATTGTCAGATGACTGAGACAAATGCAGACCTCACACCTGAAACTGATCTCACTAAGCAAAGAAAGGCAGTGGTTTTGTCCATGAATATATTTGGTGGGAGGGGTGGACAATCTTTTCCAGAAGATATTATGACATTTGCCTCAGTTCAAGAGACCAGAACTGGATCAGTTCAGTTCAGTTCAGTCACTCAGTCCTGTCCAACTCTTTGTGACCCCATGAATCGCAGCACGCCAGGCCTCCTTGTCCACCACTGACTCCCAGAGTTCACTCAGACTCATGTCCATCGAGTCAGTGATGCCATCCAGCCATCTCATCCTCGGTCGTCCCCTTCTCCTCCCGACCCCAATCACTCCCAGCATCAAGGTCTTTTCCAATGAGTCAACTCTTCGCATGAGGTGGCCAAAGTACTGGAGTTTCAGCTTCAGCATCATTCCTTCCAAAGAAATCCCAGGGTTGATCTCCTTCAGAATGGACTGGTTGGATCTCCTTGCAGTCCAAGGGACTCTCAAGAGTCTTCTCCAACACCACAGTTCAAAAGCATCAATTCTTCAGCGCTCAGACTCCTTCACAGTCCAACTCTCACATGCATACATGACCACAGGAAAACCCATAGCCTTGACTAGACGGACCTTAGTCAGCAAAGTAATGTCTCTGCTTTTGAAAATGCTATCTAGGTTGGTCATAAAACCTTAATCTGGCTAAAAGAGGGCTGAGAACTTCTTCACAGTCCAACTCTCACATCCATACATGACCACAGGAAAACCCATAGCCTTGACTAGACGGACCTTAGTCGGCAAAGTAATGTCTCTGCTTTTGAATATACTATCTAGGTTGGTCATAAAACCTTAATCTGGCTAAAAGAGGGCTGAGAAAGTAAGGATCTGATATTGGGAGCCTCTAGTGTAAGAGACAGACTCTGATGGAAAATGAATGTGTATGTAAAAGAGAAAGGGAGCGTGTAAGCTTGGCCGTGTTGGGGGGTGCAGACCGCACACAGTAGGATGGCTGTGGGCAAGCAATCCACAGTGTCCACCATAAGCAAGTGTTACCATCCTTATCTTACAGATGGGAAAACAGACTTCAAGAAACTAAAAGCTTACCCACAGTTACTTAATTAGTAAGGGACAATGTAGGGCTGAAATCCAGATTAAAGTGCTATGGTGAGAACTCTAACCAACATGCTGTACTAACTCCACATTAGCCCATAATGTTGGACATAATGTTTGAGTGCATTTATCCATCTAATGCCCTGGTGGCTCCTGCTGTGGTGTGTAACTTGGTGTCTTCAGGTTATATTCAGCTTCTCACAAAAGTCATTTTAAACCTTTGATTGTTGCATGAATCTTTGGCTACATTTTGTCAGTATCCAACACTATGGCTCTTAATATTTTTTAGTTTCTAAAATTGTATCCTGCAGTAATTTAGACAAAAGATACAAGTAAAGATATGTATTAAAATCTCAGCTGAGCCTTGTCTGTATAACTAAAACTGACACATCTTTTTCATTTTAAAAGGAAAACTGCATAACATGAAAGACCATGGATATTTAAAATAAGTTTTCATATTTGTTTATTCTAAAATAAAACCACTATATACAGTCATATCATAAGTTTATTACCCTAACTTAGAGTGCATTTTCTTCCAGGCTTAAAAAAAAATCTTCCTACATAAATGGAATTATAATTTATATTAACATTTGGTATCTTTATGTTTTACTTAACATTGTAATAAAAGTAATCTTAAGCTTGCCATATGTGCTTTAAAAATTATTTAAATATGCAGTATTTCATCAGAATCATCTTACTTAATCATTCTCTAGTGTTAAGCACTGTGTTTTCCATTGTTTTGCTCTTTTAAGCGATGTGTGACTTGCATCTCTATGCATATTTTGAATTATTTTCTTAGACTAGATTCCCAGAAGTGGAATGACTAAGTCCAAGAACATGAAGGGTTTTTTATTATTTTTTTGGCTCTCCATGGCTTCTGCCAAGTTGCTTTCTGAAAGGATGCAGTCAATTTATGGTGTAATCAGTAATGTATGGGAACACCAATTTCCATGTTCTAACTCTCAGTGTGAAATATATTTTCTAGGTTGATACATCAAAGCGAGCCTACATTTTTGTGATGAGAGAGAGAGAGATTGAAAGAATCATAGATTCTAAGCCCTCTGCGAGGGGCTCACAATTTAGGGGAGACAAGATAAACACAAATAACTGTTGTTAAGATACTAATGCGGATGCAGAGTGGACAGAGAAACTGTGTGGTGAGAGGAACGTGTGCAGACTGTTGCAGGAGCTTGGAAAGGGAGCAAACACTTGAAATACCTCTTTAAAGAGTGAGAAGAAAGATGGCGGAATGGCTATGGATCTCACGGGTATGAGCCAGAGCTCAGAGGTTTGAAATGTCAGGACACTTGCTGAAATATGCAAATGTTTGAGGTTTCAGGAGAATCAAGTGGAAGTCAAAGAATGAGAGAAGGAATCCTGGTGAAGTAGAAAACGTAAGAGCTTGGAGAGCATTATGTGACATACTAGGAAAGTTAGGTCTACTCGTGGAGGTTATGGGAAACCACTGCATAGTACTAAGGAAGGAGGGGGGCAATAGAAACATTTTTTAAGCCAGCGCCTTTCAATATGCAGTTTACAACAGCAGCATCAGCAGCACCTGAGAAGAAAGAAATGCAGATACTCTGGTCCCACAGGAGACTGACTAGGTGAAAACTACAGAAATGGGGTTTAGCAATCTGTATCTTAGTAAGTCCTGTAAGAGAGTCTGATGCTCAATAAAGTCTGGAAAGCACTGCCTTAAACCGACACTTGGCATCTGGGTACAAGGTGGCTTTAATGGGATATGGTTGAATGCAGGGAGACTAGTCAGGAAGCTGCTGCCAAAGTCAAGAAATGGTGTGTGTATGCAGACAACACCAGCCTTATGGCAGAAAGTGAAGAACTAAAGAGCCTCTTGATGAAAGTGAAAGTGGAGAGTGAAAAAGTTAGCTTAAAGCTCAACATTGAGAAAACGAAGATCACGGCATCTGGTTCCATCACTTCATGGGAAATAGATGGGGAAACAGTGCAAACAGTGGCAGACTTTATTTTCAGGGGCTCCAAAATCACTGCTGATGGTGACTGCTGCAATGAAATTAAAAGACTCTTACTCCTTGGAAGGAAAGTTATGACCAACCTAGACAGCATATTCAAAAGCAGAGACATTACTTTGCCAACAAAGGTCCGTCTCGTCAAGGCTATGGTTTTCCCAGTGGTCATGTATAGATATGAGATTTGGACTGTGAAGAAAGCCGAGTGCCGAAGAATTGATGCTTTTGAACTGTGGTATTGGAGAAGACTCTTGAGAGTCCCTTGGACTGCAAGGAGATCCAACCAGTCCATCCTAAAGGAGATCAGTCCTGGGTGTTCATTGGAAGGACTGATGTTGTAGCTGAAACTCCAATACTTTGGCCACCTGATGCGAAGAGCTGACTCATTGGAAAAGTCCTTGATGCTGGGAAAGATTGAAGGCGAGAGCAGAAGGGGATGACAGAGGATGAGATGGTTGGATGGCATCACCAACTTCATGGACATGAGTTTTAGTATGCTCCAGGTATTGGTGATGGATAGGGAGGCCTGGCATGCTGTGGTCCATGGGGTCACGAAGAGTTGGACATGACTGAGTGACTGAACTGAACTGAACTGAACTTTAAAGCAGTGGGATTGAAACCAATCAGATTGAATGAACTTATGGAAAAGTATGCAAATTGAGAACTTTTAGCTAAAGACAGAATCTGGGAATACACAGATTCTAAAGGGGCAAGCAAAAGGAAAGAGAAAGATACAGTCAGAGAGGAAGGAAAAGAAAGAAGTGGGTGAGTGTCACAGAAGCCAAGAGCAGCAGCTCCAGAACACAAAGGCTGGAAAGCAGCTACTGGGTTTTGCAATCAGGGCACCACTTTTACCCTTAGAGAAAGCAATGTAGTATAGTATGAATATGGAATCAGACTAAAAGAAAGAGAAAAAGGAAATGGGACTTACAAGAATGCAAGAAATTGTGGCACGCTACTACTTTGGAGAATGCTAAATATAAAAATAGGTGCTAGGTCCTGAGGTAGGCAAACTTTTTCTGAAAAAGCCAGATAATTTAGGCTTGTGGGCATATGGTCTCTATGGCAAAGATACAGCTCTACCATTGTAGGGCAGAAAGCAGCCATAGCCAGTACATAAATGGATGTTCATGGCTCTTCTTAATAAAGCTTTATTAAAAAAAAAAATGTTCTGCTGGTGAGCCACACATTGCCAATCTCTGGGTTAGGCAATTGCTGTCAGAATTAAGAAAAGTTTTTTTAGTCTGTTACTTGTTTGCTTTTGTTGTTTTTAAGATGGGAAAGTAATACCCATATTTATAAACTAGAAGGAAAGAGTATGTAGAAATGAAGATATTGGAGGATATACTTATTGTTTTATTTAACAATATTTACTGAACTCTTATAAGTTCACTTAAGACTTTAGAAATAAATAAGAGACAAGGTTACTGCTTTCAAGGAAGTCACAAGAAGTCAACAAATAACAGGTAAATAAGAGACACTAGGTGATGATAACTGCCATAAAAAACAATAAAACAGCTTGCTGTTATGGACAGTGCCAGCTGGGTTACTCTGGGTTTATGATAAGGAAAGTCCTCTCTGAGGCAGTTGTATTTAAGCTTTGACATGGAACTGCTAGAAAAATGTTGTAGAAAGAGGTAGTAACTGGCAGGATAAATCCCTAATTAGGCAGGAGAAGAGGGACCAGATGGAAGAAATGGGGTTCAGTGGAGAACTACTAATACTATTAGACAAAAAAATAGGTGGAAAGGTTGGGTACATATCTCTTGCAGGCCATAGACAGAGCCAGCAAGAGGCTGAGAATTCATCTTGAGATATGATGATCTAAGAAGCAAGGTTTTCCAACTAGAGGGTTAGACAGGAGTCAAGTAGAGGGTTGGGTTGAAAAGTGAATGAAGGGGCTAGGAGAATGAAATTCACTGGCGTCAAATAAAGAATTGGAAGATGGTTGTGATGGTTGTCCCTCCGTACTGGCTACATATATAAGAAATGTCTGACTGTAGGATGCTGCCAACACTTTTAAGAAGAGGGATTTGTGGTATGTTCTATAGAGCATGTGGTATACTTCAGACACACTTAGCCCTGCTCAGTGAACTATACCCATGTTATACTTAAAGCATCAAAGGTAGAGAGTATAAATTTTCCAGAGAGGTGAGCTCATTCAAGGGAATACATTTCTGGAAATACATTCAAAGACTAGGAACTAAGGAAGCAATTTATATGGCCTAGCTTGGTCAATCATAATTACTAAAATCCAATAAAATCCTAATTGCTGATAACCTATATAATATTCAAAAACACACAGAAAGTGTGCTTCAGCAAGGGCCACAAAGCAGAGAGGGTGGTAACACTTGTCAGAAAAGGGGCACTCTGGAAAATCACAAAATCTAGGAGAGAGAAGAGTCAGAAGAGGTCCAGAGTCTGGCAAATTATAAGGTAAAAAATCAGGTCTTGGCCAGTTGGAAGGAGTGAAGAGTTTCGTACTCTGAACTTTAGGGGTTATATGGATAGAAAGAAAACAGAGAAATTCTGGACCCTGGAACCTAATTCCTCAGCTAAATGAACCTTGAGAATTGAGGCTCAGATGGAGTGTAGTATCATAGAAGTTTCTGTTCCAAGAAATTCAGAGATGAGGTTATACTTCCCCAAAAGCTAGCTTGCAAGGAATTGAAAAGAAAATCCTGGAGACAAATTCTATGGAAATATTGAAACAAAATAC
>SJYT01057071.1:11674-33236 GCA_006410635.1 Cephalophus harveyi
CTGAAACTCCAGTACTTTGGCCACCTCATGCGAAGAGTTGACTCATTGGAAAAGACTCTGATGCTGGGAGGGATTGGGGGCAGGAGGAGAAGGGGACGACAGAGGATGAGATGGCTGGATGGCATCACGGACTCGATGAACGTGAGTCTGGGTGTACTCCGGGAGTTGGTGATGAACAGGGAGGCCTGGCGTGTTGCGATTCATGGGGTTGCAAAGAGTCGGACATGACTGAGCGACTGAACTGAACTGAACTAACCAAAGAGAGTGAGTATGCTCTGTGTAGGGCAACTGCTGAGGTTAGAAAAGGGATTGCAGTTGCAGGATGAATGACTGATAAATTGATAAAAATTATGATAATATATAGTTAAATAAGTATAATGATTAGCACAATTCTCAGTACCTGAAATCATTTCAGTTCAGTTCAGTTCAGTTCAGTCACTCAGTCGTGTCCGACTCTGTGACCCCATGAATTGCAGCACGCCAGGACTCCTTGTCCATCACCAACGCCCGGAGTTCACTCAAACTCATGTCCATTGAGTTGGTGATGTCATCCAGCCATCTCATCCTCTGTCATCCCCATTTCCTCCTGCCCTCAATCCCTCCCACCATCAGGGTCTTTTCCAATGAGTCAACACTTTGCAAGAGGTGTCCAAAGTACTAGAGTTTCAGCTTTAGTATCATTCCTTCCAAAGAAACCCAGGGATGATCTCCTTCACAATGGACTGGTTGGATCTCCTTGCAGTCCAAGGGACTCTCAAGAGTCTTCTCCAACACCACAGTTAAAAAGCATCAATTCTTCAGTGCTCAGCTTTCTCTACAGTCCAACTCTCACATCCATANTGGATTGTAGCCCATTAGTCTGTCTCTTATACACATCTAGATGTGTATAAGAGACAGCTCAAGAGTCTTCTCCAACACCACAGTTAAAAAGCATCAATTCTTCAGTGCTCAGCTTTCTCTACAGTCCAACTCTCACATCCATACATGACCAATGGAATAACCATAGCCTTGACTAGACAGACCTTTGTTGGCAAAGTAATGCCTCTGCTTTTTAATATACTGTCTAGGTTGGTCATAACTTTCCTTCCAAGGAGTAAGTCTTTTAATTTCATGGCTGCACTCACCATCTGCTGTGATTTTGGAGCCCCCCAAAATAAAGTCTGACCCTGTTTCCACTGTTTTACCATCTATTTGCCATGAAGTGATGGGACCAGATGCCATGATCTTAGTTTTCTGATTTTTGAGCTTTAAGCCAATTTTTTCACTCTCCTCTTTCACTTTCATGGCAAACTCTAATAAAAAGCAAGCCACAAAATGTAATCATGATTAGGGAAAATTGCTGAACATGCTACTTGATGCATAATTACCGTTTCATAATTGCTTTTTGAACAACTGAATGAATAAACAAATTTGTGAATGAACAAATAAAAATGAATGAATGATACATTCTATATGCTATGAAGTTTATGATATGAAATATAAAGTGTGTATAAAAATAGAATGCAACCAACAATCATTTTCCCCTATATAATCCAAATAGATGTGTGCTACAATGATTGATAATTGACTTGGACTGGGGCTTAGCTATGATTATTTATGAAACTGAGGAAAAATCCAGAATTGACATAGATGATGTTATTTGTGCTTTAAAAGCTTGATGGTGTTTGGAATTCAATTCTTTGTTCATTCTAGGGCCTTTTAGGTCTTATCAAAAGAAATGGAGACTATGATCAATTTAGAAATCTCTGTAAGGCAAACATATTTCAGTGGGAAATACATTTTCTTATCTACAATGTTTAGTTCAGCATAATTAACATGAATAATTCAGGACAATTTCCTGATACTTATTATATTTAAGAGCTTAGCTAGTTTCTAACTGCCCTCGAAATGTAGTCAGAATGTAAATTTCTCAGCAAAGAGTGGGAAGTAGGTGGTTTGATTAAAATGTAATATGTATTTAGAATTAACAGTATTCAGGGTCTTAACAAAATGACCTTAACAGTATTATTCTACAGAAATACATTTGCATAATTGCTGAAATGACATCTCCCTCTCTTCCCAACTCTTCCCTTGCACCTCCTTACATGTTTAATTTCTCCCTTGATCAATAGAAAGGAACATAGCTTATTTTACAGTTCATTTTAAGTTGAATGCCAGCTAAAGGGATATAGCAATTTTAACCTAAGTAGAGTAGACAAAAACTCTACTTTTATAAAAACTCGAACAGTTGAATCAATTATTTGTAGTGGTCCTTGTTTGCCATATTTACTTCATTATTTCAGCAAGATATTCACCTTTAAGAATATAAGTCCAATTCTGTTCACTCTCAACTGCATGTAAAAATCCGGAAAAAAAGCATCATAGTGTGGGTTATAGGAAAATAAACTATATATGTTAAAGTAAGATTTAAAAAAATCAAGATCTGTGAGTCAATTTGAAATCTTTTTATTATGAAATAAAATATCTGAAAAGAACTCAACGGTTGGTAAATGGGAACAAAACTACAACTCAGTGCTTCCCCTGACTTGAGGGATAAAGAGATTTTTCTTTCACTAGCCTCTTACAATTTGGCAACAGTTAATTGCTGATCTGCAGGAGAGACGTGGCTCAGATGGTAAAGCGTCTGCCTGCAGTATGGGAGACCCAGGTTTGATCCCTGAGTTGGGAAGATCTCCTGGAGAAGGAAATGGCAACTCACTCCGGTATTCCTGCCTGGAGAATCCCAGGGACGGAGGAGCCTGGTAGGCTACAGTCCATGGGGTCGCAAAGAGTCTGACAAAACTGAGCGACTTCACTTCACTTCTTCACTTCTAATTGCTCATCTAGCCTTAGAGAAAGAACAACTTTGATCTGGTCTTGGACAGACCAAGAGAAGAAGAGTTTGGAACTGTTTGAGGGTGGGCAGTTCAAATAGAATGGAACGAAAGGGAGAGGGGCCAGAGGCAAGAGGGACCAGAGCCAGCTGGCAGTCCACTGACATTAGCCAAGGAAATGATAATGAGACTACCAGTTTAGACAACTGCGCCTATCTTTTGGGGCTCATGGCCCTTTGGAATCTGATTACATCCATTGAACAAAGTTACATTCGTCTCTGCTTTCCATTACATGGAAATAAATGAAATAAAATATTAAAAAATTAAAAAGTGAAAGAGATGAAATAAACTATAAGCACCTGATACCTTATTTTCAGTTTTGTCACTTTTAAACTACATGGTTCTTTTAGATAAACATTCAGTTTGATTCAGTCGTTCAGGCATGTCTCTTTGCAACCCCATGAATCACAGCATGCCAGGCCTCCCTGTCTATTACCAACTCCTGGAGTCCACCCAAACCCATGTTCACTGAGTCGGTGATGCCATCCAACCATCTCATCCTCTGTCATCCCCTTCTTTTCCTGCCCTCAATCTTTCCAAGCATCAGGGCCTTTTCAAATGAGTCAGTTCTTTGCATCAGGTGGCCAAAGTAATACTTATCACAATTATTATCATATGTATGTTGAAAACATTTTTCTCAGTTTATACTTTATCTTTTTTACAGTGTTTTCTAAAAAGCTTGTATATATTTAAGGCTTACATAAAGAGATTCATGTTTTTATTGATATAAGTTCATGTTAGTGGAACATTGGAGTTTCATTTTTTTTTAATCAATAAATATCTGATTTGCCTAGTAAGTCATTAGCTAGGAATCTAACTGACTCTAAGTATTATTTCACCATGTGATAAGGTCTTAAAAGAAATTTTAGTTTGGAATGACTTTAAATTTACAGAATAAATATAAAGTAGTACAGAGAGTTTTCATTCTGTCCTTTATCCAGTTTATTCTAGTGTTCAGTTCAGTTCAGTGGCTCAGTAACATCTTCCCAGCATCTAATCTTTTCTTTCTTCACATCAAGTGGCCAAAGTATTGGAGCTTTAGCTTCAGCATCAGATCTTCTAATGAATATTCAGGGTTGATTTATTTTAAGGGTGACTGGTTTGATCTCCTTGCAGTCCAAGGGACTCTCAAGAGTCTTTTCCAACACCATAGTTCAAAAGCATCAATTCTTTGGTGCTCAGCCTTCTTTATGGTCCAACTGTCACATCTGTATGTGACTTCTGGAAAAAACATAAACATGCTATCTCATGGTGCAAAATGGATTCTGCAGTTTCAGCCAGTATGTTCTCACATGAATATCCAGAGCAGGAAAAAAGGGAGTATTTTTGGGAAAAACTCTTTTTTTTTTTTTTTTCCTCATTGATCAGGACTGGGTCACATGGTCCTTTCAACTAACTATAAGAGAAACTGGGGAAAGTATTCCTGGAATATGACTGTAAGCACCATGATTAGCTTACATCAGTGCTGAGTTTGGAAACAGTAACAGTTTTATTAACAAAGGACCTGCTCAATCTCTCAGTTGTTCCCAACTCTGTAACCCTGTGGATTGTAGCCCATTAGTCTCCTCTGTTTATGGGATTCTCCAGGCAAAAATACTAGAGTGTGAGTTGCCATTTCCTTCACCAGGGCATCTTCCTGGCCCAGGAATCGAACCGGCATCTCCTTTGCCTCCTGTACTGCAGGTGGAGTCTTTACCACTGAGCCCCCAGGGAAGCCCAACAAAGGACAATAAGGAGCAAGAGATGTTGCATAAATAATCACTGTAGCTGCTATTGTCTCTGAGCCGGAATAAACCGGCTCAGAGACAATAATGACAATAAAATTGCAGTAATGACAATAAAAACAATATATGTTTTTAAAGACGACTCTCTACAATAAAATGAGAAACAGAGTCCCTATTCCATTTCCCCTAGTTGATTGTCAAGACATCTCACTTAGTGATTTTATTTCAACATCAGTTCAGTTCAGTTCAGTCGCTCAGTCGTGTCTGACTCTTTGCGACCCCATGAATCACAGCACGCCAGGCCTCCCTGTTCATCACCATCTCCCGGAGTTCACTCAAACTCACGTTCATCGAGTCCGTGATGCCATCCAGCCATCTCATCCTCTGTCGTCCCCTTCTCCTCCTGCCCCCAATCCTTCCCAGCATCAGAGTCTTTTCCAATGAGTCAACTCTTTGCATGAGGTGGCCAAAGTACTGGAGTTTCAGCTTTAGCATCATTCCTTCCAAAGAAATCCCAGGGCTGACCTCCTTCAGAATGGACTGGTTGGATCTCCTTGCAGTCCAAGGGACTCTCAAGAGTCTTCTCCAACGCCACAATTCAAAAGCATCAATTCTTCAGCGCTCAGCCTTCTTCACAGTCCAGCTCTCACATGACCACAGGAAAATTGCAGCTTCAGGATGAAACATCTTGTTTTGATACTAATTTCATTGGGGCATTCAAATTATGTTTACTTTAATCTTAAATTCTTATGTGCACATTTTTCCATTGTTACAGAGGATTAAATTGATAGGATTTTTCAAAATGCCAGTACCACAATAGTCACAACTTTTATAATAATCAAGCCTTGAGAATCAGCTATCAGTTTACATTCTAAGTATTTGTTAATTGACATTAGAAATATATACTTAAACTACAAACCTTTGTATTTGGGAGATGCCACCAAATCCATGATGAAAAGTAGAGAGGAGGACACAGAAGCATAGCATGTTCCCTTTTGAAACTTTGGTCTGAGAATTCCTCATTTTAATGTTACAGATTAATTTTGAAGAAATATCTTAGTGTGAGATTCAGTTACATCTTCTAATTGAATTCCCAAACTAAGCAATGTTACCGAACAAATTGTAGCAATGTTAGATCAAAGCAAGACCCTCATACAGATGAAATAATGTTGGATCAGAGAAGAGCCCACTATGGAGAAGTAGATTATGATATGGTTAAATTCAGTAGTCAGTTTACTTACAAAAGGAGAAAAAAAGCTGACCCAAGTACCTGTCTCCATCTATTCGTATCAAATATGGATGTTAGAGTTGGACTGTGAAGAAGGCTGAGTGCTGAAGAATTGATGCTTTTGAACTGTGGTGTTGGAGAAGACTCTTGAAGTGGTTACTGTAAGTACAGGGTGAGAACTGGACAGATTCAGGAAAGGGTAGGAAGGGGACTCTTCTCAGAGAACTGTATCATTTTAACTATATGAATGTTATTGCTTAGTCAATAAATCAAATTAATAAAAACAGGAATTAAGAGAAGGAGCCCACTGAACCCTTTGTAATTCAACACTAACTTGAAGATTATAGCAACCTAATAAGATGCTTTTGAACTGTGGTGTTGGAGAAGACTCTAGAGAGTCCCTTGGACTGCAAGGAGATCCAACCAATCCATTCTGAAGGAGATCAGCCCTGGGATTTCTTTGGAAGGAATGATGCTGAAGCAGAAACTCCAGTACTTTGGCCACCTCATGCGAAGAGTTGACTCATTGGAAAAGACTCTGATGCTGGGAGGGATTGGGGGCAGGAGGAGAAGGGGATGACAGAGGATGAGATGGCTGGATGGCATCACTGACTCGATGGACGTGAATCTGGGTGAACTCCGGGCGTTGGTGATGGACAGGGAGGCCTGGCGTGCTGTGATTCATGGGGTCGCAAAGAGTTGCACACGACTGAGTGACTGAACTGAACTGATGCCAGTCAAAGAAACCATCTCATCTCACTGGAGTAGAAAGAGTAACTGGACAGAATAAGGATAGGAGGCACACAAATTGTGATTGGCTAGACGGGAATATTTAAAGTATGAAGAAAAGATGGTCCCTCCAAAGCTTCATGTATAAAATTTACTTTTTTTTTTTTTTTTCAGAAATGAGGTGCCTTCTCATTAATGGTAATTTCCCTGAAGCCCATATGTGCACGTGCTCAGTCGTTTCTGACTGTTTGTGACCCCATAGACTTGTAGACCACCTCACTCCTCTGTCCATGGAATTCTCCAGGCAAGAATATTGGAGTGGGTTACTCCAAGGGATATTCCTGACCCAGGGATCAAATCCACATCTCCTGCATCGCCTGCATTGGCAGGCGGATTCTTTATCACTACATCACCTGGGAAGCATTTCATACGTGAGGGATATTACATACATATTATACACAAACATATACACAATTGCTCTGGCTACTACATTAATGAAGACATCACAATATCAATTTGAGATTATCCCCCCTAAACTCTGAAGCTTACATAACTCAATACCCAAGGACTTACTTGAGCACCCTCAACCCCCAACTAATTTGCTAGTTAGTGCAGAACTCAGACCAGGACCTGAGATGATCATTATCTGGTAGTGCTGCCTTCACTACAGAATATAGTGCTTCTTATAATAACTATCAGTAACTAATGGCTCAATGGACATGAATTTGGGCCAACTTTGTGAGATAATGAAGGACAGGGAAGCCTGGCATGCTGCAGTCCACAACTTAGTAGCTGAACAACTAATGGAATTGTCTTTAAAACAAAAATGTGAATCATCCTTCCAACATCTTTGGTGCTACTGTTTTCCATTTCATTGAGATAGTCATATATTCATCTATACTCTGTTTCTGATTATCCTATTTAAAAAGCCCTGGTGTGTACAGCATGAAGGCTAGCACTATTTTCCACTTAGTGCTAAAATCTAAGTGTAAATGGATTTTCTTGTCACAGTGCTACATAATATTGCCTAACCATGGATAATAAGAAAATAAACTATTAGAAACATCTGCTTACTACAAAAGCATTTTTACTAGTTTCCCCACATTTTTAAGAAATATCTGGGTGTTGAAATAGTAATGATGTCTAATAATTTTTTGAACAAGGCTGACTAAAGTGGTTTGGAGAATGATATATAAACCCACAATTCCAATACAACAATCTTAGAAATCACTGATGCAGCCAGAAATAATACTATGTTTTGTAAATAAGCTGTGAGAGACAGGCCAGTAGGAAGCAACCTCTAGCTTCCAAAGACAGAAATGAGACAGGACCCCATGATAAGAAGTCTGAGGCTGCTTATAGTTCAGGGCTGCTAGAATGTTCATGCTGCTAGTTGCTAAGATTCTTTGTAAATTTGCAATAGAAATATAATTGAAGTGAAAACCTAAAAATAGGTAGTCCCTCTCTTAAAGGAATCATTAACTATACTCCATCCTGAGCCTGTACTGGGGCCTGTTCTTACCTTTTTTTCTGTCTACTTAACCTCCAATAAATTGGAGTTTGTCTAAAAAGCTTCAATGACAGAATGACTAACCTATGCCCATACTTTTGCATTTCTCTTCTCTTCTCTGTCTTCTCACGTATCTTACCACCTACTTTTATTCCAAGGAATATTTGAACTTCATATCTTTCTTCCTTCTGTACTAATGCCCATCTCTTGCCTTCTCAGCATTAGCACTCAGATCACAAGAGCCAACATAAACTTCAATGAATCATCATACAGAGCAGATGTGCTCCAGATAGAATGTTTGTGGATGCATGTAACAGAAATCTAAACACAAAACTGTCCTAAGCTCACATGAACATGTGATGAGATATGAGGCAGATTTTAGAACTGGGTGAAATCTGTGCTTTCACGAAATAAAGTACATCTATAAGCATTCAGGTCTTTGGTGTCCCTCTCCACTCTGCTCTTCTCTTCTCAAGGTTCTTGCTTCTGAATGAAGGAAGAACTTTCCCTGAAGATTATCATCAGCTTTTCTTAGATTCTTGGGCAGACTTTGGTCTTATGTTTATTCTTAAACAAATATCTGCAAAAAATGATGGGATTATCTTTAAATCAAGGTTTCTCAACCTTGACACTATTGACATTAGGGACCAAATAATGATTTTTTATAAAACATTTCCCATATACATGGTAGAAGGTTTAGCAGTATGCCTGGATGCTACCCAGTATATATCATGTCCCCTTCCCAATGTGATAACCCAAAATGTCTCTACATGCTTGTTAAGCTGTGTCCAACTCTTTTCAACTCTATAGACTGGGGATTGGCAGACTTTTTTGTACATGGGATTCTCCAGGCAAGAATACTGGAGTGGGTTGCCATTTCTTCCTCCAGGAGATATTCCCAACCAGGGATTGAACCAGTGTCTTCTATGTTTTGCCTCCTGCATTGGCAGGAGGATTCTTTTACTACTAAGCCACCTGGAAAGCCCCAAAATGTTCTACACATTACAAATTATCCCTGAAGGCAAAACTGTCCCTTGTTGAGAACTACAACTTTAGACTAAAAGAATTCAATCCTGAAACTAAAGGTGAGCTGAACTTCCATTGCATCACTGAGCTACATGAGAGAGAGGTAGCTACTTTATTCAAAGCAATATTCTTTTAAGAATAAACTAGATAGAATACAGTGGTGACATGTGGGTAATCCACAGTGAAAACTTCACATTTAAGTCAAGTAATATTGCTGCTAATCAATTCAGGATTATCAGCTTGACTGATTGCCCAGTCAAGTTGCTATCTGTTGTCTTACTGACTGTTGACATGCTTTGTATATAATGAATAAGATCTGGATGGGAAGAAGGAAGCTTTGATATGGAGTAAATTTTTCTTCTTATGAAAGATATCATTTCTGACATTGGTCATGATTGCTCAGTGGGACTACAGCCTACAATTCCTACTAACTGGGCAAATTAATCTATTCCCAGTTATTTCCATTAACATGCCACTGTTAGCATCTGAGATTCGTTAGCAGTTATAGGATTTTAAGAAAATTTGGGAGTTAGTTGTGTACAGTTGAGATTGTCATTGTACCTTTTGAACAAATTGCATTACTTGGTGGCCCTTGAACTAATCAGTGCTTTTGTGCATCTATGTGATGTAATATCTAGGAGAAGGATCTATCTTGCAGCCATTGCCAAT
Source organism: Cephalophus harveyi (assembly GCA_006410635.1). Lineage (NCBI taxonomy): Eukaryota > Metazoa > Chordata > Mammalia > Artiodactyla > Bovidae > Cephalophus > Cephalophus harveyi. The sequence continues at coordinate 21,434 of SJYT01057071.1, forward strand.
CTTTTGCTATTCCCCTCATTTAGGTGTGAAGGGGTGCCCCCTCCTAAAGAGCCCATGAATAATACAGAAGATGTCTTCTAAATTGCTTTACCATGAAGATGACAAGTACAAGATACATGTTAATTATTTGTTTACTGGCTTAGTATAACCCTACATGCAGCTTGTGAAGTCTTATTACATGCTGGCATTAATCTCTTTCTTTTGTAAGCCTTTCCCACTTACTGATCTGAATGCCTGGGGCACAGATCAGTTTATTTATTTAAACAGTTTATTTCTGTTTAAATATTAGCAGTTGCAGGTTTAAAACTGTTTTCCTCTGGACTTTTTGTCTCTTGTGTGACTAATCCTGTATTTCAAACCAAGCAAAAGTAGCTTTTGGCATGGCTTAAATTTTTTACTGAAATGTGCCGCTGTGGAATGGAATTAGAAATGTGTGTATCCATTCATTCACCTACCACACATTTGTTTAGTAGGTGTTGTGTGAACTCCTAAAGGTATATTGATAATTAAAGTTCCTTGATCTCTGCCTTCAAGTAACTCGGGATCTAATGGGAGAGAAAAATATGTAAACAGATGATTAAAGGAGGTTGTAAAAAGTATCATTAAAAGAATGAACAAGATGTTGGACAGATGCAGTAACTTCTAAATTTGATCTATCAGTCAAATTTGCATCAATAAACAGGATGCATTCAAAGAATAACCTGAAAAGAATTTAGTGAAGTGACTCTTTTACAGAGATGTGGGCTGCATTTGGAGAAGCAGAATAGAATGACACATCCAGGGATAGCAACAGTGGAAACTATGGGGCTTGAAGATGCAGGAGGAGAATGTTACTAGAACTTGCAGACTTTGCTGACATAGGAAACAGACTTCCCACAGCATCTGAGGTCTTGGGGAGTAGAACAAAAGAAAGACAACACTGTCCAAACTATGGTCCTGGAGGGGCAGCAAGCAGTCTGCAGAATAAGTAACCTGACCTTCCCCACTTGCTACATTTGGTTTTGTGTTGCTACTTCTCTTTGATTGTTTTCTAACTAGAAAACAAAGTATGGTGATTCGTTCTATAGAAATCAGGTACTTGGTAAACAGGGAAGGAAATAAAGGGAAAGAATGGTACATCCATTACCCACCAGCAGGGTGAGATGCATGGAGAGACTGCTGCTGGTTGGACACAGGCAGCTGAAAGCATTCTGAGAAGGGCTTTGGGCTTTCATCTCACTTCATTTAGTAGAGATGAGAAGACACTGGCCAGGTGAAGACAATTGAGTGTCTTCCTTTAATATTTCCCATTATATAAGGCATTTCAGTGAAAGACTCTGTATGTATGTGTGTGTGTGTGTGTGTGTGTATGTGTGTGTGCATCTGTATGTGAGTGTGGTTATGCATTTTGCTTTCTCATTTGCATACAGCAAGATTTTTCAAAAGTCAAGCTGATCTTAGAAAATATTTTTAAAGGAAACTTTTAATATTCTTTATTAGAAGCAACCATTATAACTAACAAGAAAATATTTTTAATAGGAAAAAATGTAGCTAACCAGGATAAACAAATTCTTAGTCATAGAAAAATGCAAAGTATTGCAGCTCTGTTAATCATGAGTTACCTAGAGAACTCAGAGGAGATTAGTGAGCCTAATATCAACGCAGATTTTAGTTTTTAGTTCCTAACATCACATGTCAGGTTGATCAGAGATGCCCAGACTTTTCAAGTCATCATTAAAATAGAGGTGGTTTACAGTGCTTTGAGATACGCTATTTTGTTCCCACTCATTTCATCTAGGCATCAGACAACTGAGTTTTTTTAAAAGATGCTTAGACTAATTGGCCAAATACTTATGTATTTCCATCAGTTTTTATAGTTAGGGTGGCTTTTCCCTCAAAGTTTAGTTGGAAAAATGACAAAGGATGAGCTGTTTGTGTTTCATTAATCTGTATATCCTCGTTAACTTAAGTAAGATCTTTAGTCAAAAGAAAAAGACTGGATTAATGATGATTTCTGTCAGTATGATTGTTTATCACTCTTTTTGTCATTTTTCGCTCTCAACATTCCCTTTATTGAGCCAATCATGAATATAAACAATCAATAAAGCCCCAGGTGTCATCATTGCACACTTCAGTTGCATTTATTATGAAGATGGGAAAAATGAAACTGTATTTTAATCAATAAAGTTTTTAAGAAAAACAACCAAACTTTGGACATTTTTAAGCTAACAGAACACAATTGTATTTTGTGGGTACATATTTGTATAGAATTATGACTGCAGTATAATTCAGTTCAGAAGTATCAATTCTTCAGCGCTCACCTTTCTTTATGGTTCAATTCTCACATCCATACATGACTACTGGAAAAATCACAGCTTAGACTAGTAGAACCTTTGTCAGAAAAGCAATTTCTCAGCCTTTTAATATTCTGTCTAGATTGGTCATAGCTTTTCTTCCAAGGAGTAAGCATCTTTTAATTTCATGGCTGGAGTCACCATCTGAAATGATTTTGGAACCCAAGAAAAGAAAGTCTGCCACTATTTGCATTGTTTCCCCATTTATTTGCCATGAAGTGATGGGACTGGATGCCATGATCTTTGATTTTTGAATGTTGAGTTTTAAGCCAGTTTTTTCACTCTACTCTTTCACTTTCATTAAGAGGCTCTTAGTTCCTGTTTGCTTTCTACCATAAGGGTTGTGTTATTTGCATATCTGAGGTTATTGATATTTCTCCCCACAATCTTGATTCCAGCTTGTGCTTCATCCAGTCCAGCATTTTGCATGATGTACTCTGCATATAAGTTAAATAAACAGGGTGACAATATACAGTCTTTAGGTACTCCTTTCCTGACTTGGAACCAGTCTGTTTTTCCATGTCTGTTTCTAACTGTTGCTTCTTAACCTGCATACAGGTTTTTCAGGAGGCAGGTAAAGTGGCCTGTATTCCAATCTCTTGAAGAATTTTCCACAATTTGCTGTGATCCACAGTCAAAGGCTTTAGCATAGTCAATGAAGCAGAAGTTGATGTTTTTTGGAATTCTCTTGCTTTTTCTATGATGCAACAGATGTTGGCAATTTGATCTCTCGTTCTTCTGCCTTTTCTAAAATCAGTTTTAACATCTGGAATTTCTCTGTTCAAGTACTTTTGATGCTTGGCTTTTGAGAATTGTTTTTCTAGCTTGTGAAATGAATGCAACTGTGCAGTAGTTTGAACATTCTTTGGCATTGCTTTTCTTTGGGATTGGGATGAAAATTGACCTTTTCCAGTCCTGTGGCCACTGCTGAGTTTTCCAAATTTGCTGGCATATTGAGTGCATCACTATAACAGCACCATCTTTTAGGATTTGAAATAGCTCAGCCTGTATTCCATCACCATTCCATCACTAGCTTTGTTTGTAGTGATGCTTCCTAAGGCCCACTTGACTTCACACTCCAGGATGTCTGGCTCTAGGTGTATACTTAGTCATACACAGATTATATATACCAATATATGGTCCATTAGCATCAATTTTGGCTTCCCTGACAGCTCAGTTGGTAAAGAATCTGCCTACAATTCAGAAGACTCTGTTTTGATTCCTGGGTTGGGAAGATCAGCTGGAGAAGGGATAGGCTACCCACTGCAGTATTCTGGGCTTCCCTTGTGGTCAGCATGTAAGGAAGCCACTTGCAATGAGGGAGAACTGAGTTTGATCCCTGGGTTTGAAAGATCCCCTGGAGAAGGGAATGGCTACTCACTCTAGTATTCTGGCCTTGACTGGGTCACAAAGAGTCATACATGACTGAGTGACTTTGACTTCAACATCAATTTTACCTATAAATCAGAGCATGCAGGAATTTTTTTCAAATTGACCATTTTTGAAGAATTTCTGTAGATCCTATCCTTTTTTATATATAAGGAGCAAAATAATATATTTTTGGTACCTAAGATATCAATCATCAGCAAACCTTTGGTAGACAGAAGTGGAGATCTCTTCAAGAAAATTAGAGATACCAAGGGAACATTTCATGCAAAGATGGGTTCAATAAAGGACAGAAATGGTGTGGACCTAACAGAAGCAGAAGACATTAAGAAGAAGTGGCAAAAATACACAGAACTGTTCAAAAAAGATCTTCACTACCCAGATAATCATAAAGGTGTGATTACTTACACTCACCTAGAGCCAGACAACCTGGAATGTGAAGTCAGGTGGGCCTTAGGAAGCATCACTATGAACAAAGCTAGTGGAAGTGATGGGATTTCAGTTGAGCTATTTCAAATCCTGAAAGATGATGCTGTGAAAGTGCTGCACTCAATATGCCAGCAAAATTGGAGAACTCAGCAGTGGTCACAGGACTGGAAAAGGTCAGTTTTCATTCCAATCCCAAAGAAAGGCAATGCTAAAGAATGCTCAAACTACAGCACAATTGAACACGTGGCACATGCTAGTAAAGTGATGCTCAAAATTCCCCAAGCCAGGCTTCAACAGTACGTGAACCGTGAACTTCCAGATGTTCAAGCTGGTTTTAGAAAAGGCAGAGGAACCAGAGATCAAATTGCCAACATCCACTGTATCATTGAAAAAGCAAGAGAGTTCCAGAAAAACATTTATTTCTACTTTATTGACTATACCAAAGCCTTTGACTGTGTGGATCACAATAAACTCTGGAAAATTTTGAAAGAGATTGGAATACCAGATCACCTGACTTGCCTCTTGAGAAACCTGTATACAGGTCAGGAAGCAAATGTTAGAACTGGACATGGAATAACAGACTGATTCCAAATATGAAAAGGAGTACGTCGAGGCTGTATATTGTCATCCTGTTTATTTAACTTACATGAAACATCATGAGAAATGCTGGGCTGGAAGAAGCACAAGCTGGAATCAAGATTGCTGGGAGAAATATCAATAGCCTTAGACCTGCAGATGACACCACCCTATGGAAGAAAGTGAAGAACTAAAGAGCCTCTTGATGAAAGTGAAAGAGGAGAGTGAAAAAGTTGGCTTTAAGCTCATAATTCAGAAAACTAAGATCATGGCATTTGGTCCCATCACTTCATGGGAAATAGATGGGCAAACAGTGGAAACAGTGTCTGACTTTAATTTTCTGGGCCTCCAAATCAGTCACTGATTTCCTTAGGATGGACTGGTTAGATCTTCTTGCAGTCCAAGGGACTCTCAAGAGTATATTGTACTTTACTATAGGCCTATTCATACCATAGTACTGCAACTTTCTGTCCTATTACCAACATTTCTCCATTTCCTCCACCTCTCCACCCTGGTAACCACCACTCTACTCTCTGCCTCTATGTATTCAGTTTTTTAAGATTATATACATGATATCATGCATTTTCATCCTTTTTGTCTGGCTTATTTTACTTGTCATATTGTCTTTCATTTTTATCTATGTTGTTGCAAATGGTGAATATATACAGAGGAATATTTTTCAGCCTTAAAAAGGAAAATGAATTTTCTTAATTTCAAATATAATACATGTTTTAAAGTATTTTTTAAGTGAGCTAATAAAAGAGAATGAATAAAATAAATAATAAGCCAATGCACGGGGATGATCCAGAGAGATGATATGGGGTGGGAGGTGGGAGGGGGATTCAGGATTGGGAGCTCATATACACCCATGGTGGATTCATGTCAATGTATGGCAAAACCAATACGATATTGTAAAGTAAAATAAAGTAAAAATAAAATAAAATAAAAAAAAAGAAATTTGCCATACTTACATAGTGTATGGTAACTATAACAGCTGTTAACTGGTAGTGATTAAATTTTAGAGCTCAGCAATGAAAAAAGTCACCAGGCATACCAAAGATTCATCCTAGATTTTAGATAATTACCAACTTTTCAGCCAGTATGCCTTCAATTTCAATATATCTCTTATATTCAGATTGGAAAAAATTCTTCTAAGTTCTAAAGTCAATTAAAAGACTAAAGTCTGTAGCTGAGCTATGACACAGTCTAGAATCAGTATTTGGAGTCAGTAAGATTGAGTTTGAGAATTTTGCTAAATACGGCCACTCCATGGCACCATGCGGAATTCCACACTCCTTTCTCCACCTCATGCTTCAGGGTAGAGGAGTAGAATTGAAAACTGGTATAGATTTTTTTTAGCAGCCCTATCAAACAGGAGCCCTGAGACCTGCTCCTGAGAAGTAACTCTGTCACCATGGTTGCATGAATGACAAGCAAAATAGAGAGACACTGAGAAAGCAGATGTTGTTGCCCTGTCCTTGCTGCATGACTAGGAAGCAGGGAGAAAAACAGCTGAACAGCAGCGTCCACTGAACATTTGGAGTTGATCTTGTTGACTGTGCCTAAGAATCATTGGCTAATTCTCTCACTGCTGTAATAAATGTGATAGAACAAATCCAAGCAGCTCACTTCCCAGTCAGTTCTGCTTTAATGGGTTCAGTGGGGAGCCACCTGGAGTTTTGTTTCCTGTTTCTTACAACAAAGGTAGACTTGTCAAGATTGTGCAAGAAGCTTTTAATCATATGAATTCCTCATTTCTTCCTCCCTTTTTCCTTTCTCTCATTACCTTCTTGCTTTCTTCCCCCACCTTTCTTTCTTCTCTTTTTCTTTCCTTTTTTTCCTTTCTTTATTCTTTGTACATTCAAATTATGAATCACTCCCATGAATTAGATAAGGTTGAAGCATCAGGGATACAGTAGTGAATAAAAACAAGCAAACTCCCTGCCAGTCTGAAGCTAGTGAGAGGGAATAAAGCACATAACATAAACAAGGTATAAAACATATTATAATATATGTACTAGGCACAAAATAAAAGAGATGAGGAAATAGAAAGCATTATTTTAAATAGGGTGGTTGCAATGGTTTCTTAAGACTGCTGTAACAAATTACCAAAATCTTGGTGGCTTACAACAGCATAAACTTATGCTATAGCTATTCGAGGGCTAGAAATCCTAAATCAGAGTGTGAGTAAGATTCTGCTCTCTCAAAAGGCTCTAGGAGGCTTCGCTGGCTATCCAGAGTTTAAGACTTCATCTTCCAATGCAAAGGGTACATGTTCGATACCTGGTTAGGGAGCTAAGATCTCGCATGCCTCACAGCCAAAAATCCAAAATATAAAACAGAAGTAATATTGTTGCAAATTCAGTGAAGACTTTAAAAGTGGTCCACATCCAAAAAGAAGAACAAATCTTTAAAAAAGACTCTATAGGAGGATCTTTCCTTGTTTATTTTGGTATCTGATGGTTCCACATATCCAAGGCCTGTCATCATACAACCCCAGTCTCTATTTTCGTCTCCTTCTGTTTCTTATAGGGCTTCCCTGGTGGCTCAGAGGTTAAAGCATCTGCCTCCAATGCAGGAGACCTGGGTTCGATCCCTGGGTCGGGAAGATCCCCTGGAGAAGGAAATGGCAATCCACTCCAGTATTCTTGCCTGGAGAATCCCATGGATGGTGAAGCCTAGTAGGTTACAGTCCATGGGGTTGCAAAGAGTCGGACATGACTGAGCGACTTCACCTCACCTTCACCTCTGTTTCTTATAAGTACATTGTAATTGGGCTCAACAGGGTCATTCAGAATGATGCCATCTCAATATTTTTAACTGAATTACATTTGCAAGGAATTTTTTCCAAATAAGTTCACATTTATAGTTTCTGATGATTAGACCACTGACCTGTCTTTTTTGGATAGACAGATAACATTCAATCCATTACAGTGGTTAAGAAGGGCCCTTCTGATAAGCTGGTCAAGAAAGGGCTTTCAGATGGAATAGTATTTGCACTGAGCCCGGAAAAAGTAAAGAAATGAGCCAAAATGGAAAATTAAACAATTGAAAACATAGTTCCCACGGTTCCTCCCAATGCAATAATCAGTATGCCAAGAGTAAAGGGGAACATTGGTTTCCTCCCCTTTATTATATTTTTTCTTTATCAGCTAACACAGACCATTAAAGCCAGAAGGCATCTTCTATATTATATACTGAAGAAAAGCTATGCGATCAAGAATCAAAAAGCCTGATTTCTAAATATCTTTCTGAAATTCCATTTCCTCATTTAAAATATAGCTAAAAGACTGTTTTCATAAGATATATACACATATTTTTCTTTTAAAATTCTAAATATTAAATAGAATTAAAGATAACCACCTGAATAGCCTCCTGATAACCACCTGAATTTAGCTTTTTTGATAATCCAGTATATGCTGAAATAAGTCTTCTCAACACTTACCTTTCATAATCTTTCTTTCCCCATAATTCTTGGATGCCACATGCATAATTTGGGTACCCCAATGTTCATTGCAGCACTGTTTATAATAGCCAGGACGTGGAAACAACCTAGATGTCCATCAGCAGATGAATGGATAAGAAAGCTGTGGTACCTATACACAATGGAGTATTACTCAGCCATTAAAAAGAATACATTTGAATCAGTTCTAATAAGATGGATGAAACTGGAGCTGATTATACAGAGTGAAGTAAGCCAGAAAGAAAAACACCAATACAGTATACTAACACATATATATGGAATTTAGAAAGATGGTAATGATAACCCTGTATGCGAGACACCAAAAGAGACACAGATGTATAGAATGGACTTTTGGACTCTGAGGGAGAGGGAGAGGGTGGGATGATGTGGGAGAATGGCATTGAAACATGTATACTATCATGTAAGAAACGAATCGCCAGTCTATGTTCGATACAGGATACAGGATGCTTGGGGCTGGTGCACGGGGATGATCCAGAGAGATGATATAGGGTGGGAGGTGGGAGGGGGGTTCAGGATTGGAAACTCATGTACANTATATGGAATTTAGAAAGATGGTAACGATAACCCTGTATGCGAGACAGCAAAAGAGACACAGATGTATAGAATGGACTTTTGGACTCTGAGGGAGAGGGAGAGGGTGGGATGATGTGGGAGAATGGCATTGAAACATGTATACTATCATGTAAGAAACGAATCGCCAGTCTATGTTCGATACAGGATACAGGATGCTTGGGGCTGGTGCACAGGGATGATCCAGAGAGATGAGGTGGGAGGTGGGAGGGGGGTTCAGGATTGGGAACTCATGTACACCTGTGGCGGATTCATGTCAATGTATGACAAAACCAATACAGTATTGTAAAGTAAAATAAAGTAAAAATAAAAATTTAAAAAAAAGTAAAATTAAAAAAAATAAATAACTTGGAAAAAAAATGAGAATTGTTGGGATATAATTTACATATGGTAAAATCCCCTCATTTTAAGCATAGAGTTCTATGAGTATTAGTAAATATACATAGTTAAGTATCCATCACCATGTGATAGGACTGCACTGCCCTGGTCCCTTTGAAGTTAGGCATGGCCTTGTGACTGCTTTGGCCAATGAAATAGAAATAGTGATAGGTATCACTTTGGGGCAGAAGCTTGAAGCAGCAGGTCAGAGAAAAGGACAGCACTGGGCAAATACTGTGATGGGCATGTAATGTTGGTAAGAAATAAATGTTTGATGCCTTAAGTCACAGACATTTGGGGGTTGTTTGTTTATACAACCAGTTCATGGGGTTGTGAAGAGTCAGATACAACTGGGAGACTGAACAATAATAACCCAGACCTTCCCCACTGACACACCTAAAATTATCATTGAATGACAAACAAATAGTTTGCTAAAATGTGATACAAATAAAAATATCTCCCTTAGCATACTGTTCAAGGAGCCACACAAAAAAAGATTTCAAATTACCTCTCCAGTTTCATTTCCAAAACTTTCCTTTCTGTACTTGAGCCACACTAGGTATTTGGATTCTATTGAACATGTAACTGCAACTGCTAGTCCTATTATTATTTAATGAGTACCTCCTATGGGCTTCCCTGGAGGCTCAGAGGATAAAGAATCTGCCTGCAATGCGGGAGACCTGGGTTGGGAAGACCCCCTGGAGGAGGGCATGGCAACCCACTCCAATATTCTTGCCTGGAGAATCCCCATGGACAGAGGAGCCTGGTGAGTTACAGTCCATGGGGTTGCAAAGAGTCAGACACAACTGTATCTAAGCACAAATACTATGTACCACATACTGTTCTGAACACTTCACAGATAGCAGCTCATCTGAAGTACAACACCTTTGCTCTCTGTTTTCTCTACTTTCCATTCCTTTCTCTTCTTTCTTTGTCGTACAGTATCCTTTGTGAACCTATGGACTGTAGCCAACCAGGCTCTTCTGTCCCTGGGATTCTCCAGGCAAGAATCCTGGAGCAGGTTGCCATGCCCTCTTTCATGGGATCTTCCTGACCCAGGGGTTGAAACTGTGTCTCTAACTTCTCCTGCATTGGCAGGTGGGTTCTTTACCACTAGCACCACCTGGAAAGCCCACTTAGCCTTTATGATGCAGTTCAAATGTTATTTCTTTTTTGAAGTGTCCATAAAGCTGATAAAGCTAACTGCTCCGCTACTAAGCTTTCCTGAGCATGTGTGCAAAACTGATCCTGTGTTTTGATTGTCTACTGCAGTTCCCCCCACCCTGTCCCCATTCCTGGGTTCTGTACTTGCTGTGGTATTTATAGAGGGGGGATTTCAGTCCGGGGAGGAAAGGATGAGCCAGGGGAGCATTTGGGTGGTTAAGCTCTCAACATCAATCACACAGAAGCAAGAACAAGCTGGTTAAAGGAATCAACTGTAACTGCATTTTAGACTTATAAAGTCCAAGTGAATCTTTTAAAATTGTAAAGAATCTTCAGTAACAGATGCATCTGGAGTTAGGACGGGTGAACCTCAATCTCTCTATCAATTCTTAAGCAACCACCAAAAACACCCTGACATGACCTAGTTTAATACTGGGGTTTTAGCATGATGTCCTTGGTGCTCCTGAGACAGCAGGGATGTCTGAAAATTCTGGGAGGTGCTCAACCTCGGTGATCTGATTAAGGAGCCATGGAGGTGGGATCCTAACTCCCCCTGTCAGCCACAGAGGCTGTGCCCAAGCTTCCTTTCTCCTAGGACAAGCCATGTCCTCCCTCCAGGGTAATGTTACTTGGGTTCCAAGGTCCCCAGGTGCTGAGAGCTTGATAATTCCTGCAAACAGCTGGCACCCAAATCCAGACTGTCTGGTGCCAGAGTAGCTTCATTATCTTCCCACCAACAAAACTGCTCTCACACTTGCCCCATGAAAAGGGAGATGAATGGGGGTGGGGGTGGCTTCTTCCTTGGAACATAAATCCATGTAGAAGAGCGTGTAGCCCCAACAGGACTTTTCCATCTTATCTGGCTGACTCTGGCTTTGGAAGTTTCTTTTTACCTTCAAGAAAGCAACTCCAAGGCTTAGCTCATACTGTTTGATGTTGTGAAATTCACCCTTAACTTTGGGGGGTGGCAGATAGCAACTCAGAATGGACCCATCCTGCAAAACCACTGCCCTCCAAAAGCTGAGTAATAGTGTCAACAACCAGCTAGCATTTTATAATCTGCAAGGCATGTTCAGACATACCAATTCATCATCCCATCATAATAATCATGGGAGACAGATACTTTATTATCCCTATTTTATAGGTGAGAAAACAGAGGCTAAGAGGGCACAAAGCCTTGCCCTGGGCCATGCAGCAAGGAAGTATGGGTCTCAGGACGGACAAAAACCAAGGTTATCTGTCTTCCCATCATGCCTCTCTCATTCTCTGGAGATACAAGGAATGTGACCACTAGGGCCACTGACTCTTTCACCCTTCCTATAAAATGTTTCATGGTATTGACAATTCAGCTTTATATCAAATTACACTTACACAATAGAGCATTCACCTGCCAGCATGGCCAGTCTTGCAGAGAAAGAGGAAATATATTTCTCCCTCAACAAAGGCTGAAGAAATAAAGAAGACTTTCAGAAAAAAAAAAAAA
>SJYT01057071.1:33373-56561 GCA_006410635.1 Cephalophus harveyi
TTTTTTTTTTTTTTTCTAATAATGAGCAATGTTGAGCACCTTTTTATGTGTTTGTTGGCCATCTGCATGTCTTCTTTGGAGAAATGTCTGTTTAGGTCTTCTGCTCATTTTTTGATTGGCTTGCTTGTTTTTCTGACTTTGAATGCATGAACTGCTTATGTATTTTGGAAATTAACCCTTTGTCATCTGCTTCATTTGCAACTATTTTCTCTAGAACAATTTTTTTTTCACTATTTGAATGGAAACATAAAAAAATAACTGAGTATCCAAAACAATGTTGAGAAAGAAAAATAAAGCTGGAGAAATCAATCTTTCTGACCTCAGACTATACCACAAAGCTACAGTCATCAAGACAGTAGGGTACTGGCACAAAAACAGAAATATAGATCAACAGAACAAGCTAGAAAGCCCAGAGATAAGCTTACACAACTATGGGCACCTTATCTTTGACAAAGAAAGCAAGAATACACAATGGGACAAAAAACAAAAAAAGCAAAAAAAAAAAAAAAAACCAGCCTCTTCAATAAGTGGTGCTGGGAAAATTGGACAGCTACATGTAAAAGAATTAAATTAGAACATTTCCTAACACCATACACAAACCCGCAGTGGATTAAAGACTTAAATGTAAGGCTAGAAACTATAAAACTCTTGGGGAAAAACATAGAACACTCGTTGACATAAACGGCAGTAAGATTCCCTTTGACCCACTTCCTAGAGTAATGAAATAAAAGTAAAAATAAACAAATGAGACTTAATTAAACTTAAAAGCTTTTTCACAGCAAGCTATAAACACCATGTGTCCATGCATGCTAAGTTGCTTCAGTCGTGACCCTATAGATTGTAGCCTACCACACTGCTCTGTCCATGATATTCTCCAGGCAAGAATACTGGAGTGGGTTGCCACACCCTCCTCCATCTTCCCAACCAAGTGTTTGAACTTTTGTCTTCTGCAGCTCCCGCATTGCAGGTGGATTCTTTATGCTGAGCCACTAGGGAAGCCCATAAACAACATATGGTAGATTAAAAAAAATTTTTTTAATGGATTCTCCGTATTCTTTTCTATTGTGGCTATACCAATTTACATTAAAACCAACAATGCACACCTGTTTTATTTTCTCCACATTCTCATTAACACTTGTTACCTCTTGTTTTTTTTTTTTTTTTGGTAATAGACACTAAAAGGTATGAGGTAATATCCCATTATGGTTTTGATTTGCATTTCCCTGATAATTACTGATGTTGAGCAACTTAGTCCATTTGATGACTTGTCAAATATTAGTTGATCATATATGCATGTGTTTATACCTAGACTTCTATTATATTCAATCAATTTATGTGTCTATTTCTATGTCAGGGAATACTGCTTTGATTACTAAAGTTTTGCAATATATCCTGAAAGCATGGAGCATAATTCTCTCCAGCTTTGCTCTTCCTTTTCAAGATTTCTTGGGCTATTAAGGATCTTTTCTGATGTCATATGAATTTTAACATTGTTTATTGTTTTATTTCTGTAAAAAGTCATTGAAATTTTTATAGAAATTGCATATAGTCTATAAATTACTTTCAGTAGTATAGATATTTTAACAATAACAAAGAATTATTAATTCTTTCAGTACATGGACATGAGATATCTTTTCTTTTTATGCCTTCAGTTTGTCTCATCAATGTCTTATAGTCTTTGCTGTATTGTATACTTGAGTTTAGTAAAAGAGTAGATTTTGAATGTTTCTCCCCAACATAATATAGAGCTTGGTACAAGGTGATTGATGTGCTAATTGACTTTATTGTGATAATCAATTCTTAATCATCTTTTATACCTTGCTGCTGCTAAGTCACTTCAGTCATGTCCGACTCTGTGCGACCCCATAGATGGCAGCTCACCAGGCTCCCCCATCCCTGGGATTCTCCAGGCAAGAACACTGGAGTGGGTTGCCATTTCCTTCTCCAATGCATGAAAGTGAAAAATGAAAGTGAAGTCGCTCAGTCTTGTCAAACTCTTAGCAACCCCATGGACTGCAGCCTAACAGGCTCCTCTGTCCATGGGGTTTTCCAGGCAAAAGTACTGGAGTGGGGTGCCATTGCCTCCTCCCTTTTATACCTTAAATTTATATAATTTTATTTGTATATCTTAATAAAACTGGGAGAAAAAGTCAGATGTAAAACAACATTGGGAAATAAACTTAGCCATTAAATTGAAAGGAACAGATGAAAGATAGGAGCTGAGTGGATAGTATAACACAACATGAGCAAAAGACACAAAGAAACACATATCAGCCTCAATGCAGCACTGGAATAGCTCCCCATGTGGGTGGGAATTCTGGCTAATATTCCCAATTTATAAAGAAATAGAATATTTCAATCCTGACAGATACTTATCTTACTTTCTCGGATTTATCTTAAATCAGCCATATTGATTGCAAATATTGATAACGAGAAACTCAATTTAAACAGAGTGAGGAAGTCAGAAGGGGATGCTCTCATGACCTATACAATGGCAGAACCCAAAAGAAAAGAAAATTTTCTTCTTGTCTAACAACAGCTCAGTCAATAAACCAAAACTACAATGAGGCATCATCTTACACCAATCAGAATTCAGTTCAGTCAGTTCAGTTGCTCAGTCGTGTCTGACTTTTTGCAACCCCATGAACCATAGCACGCCAGGCCTCCCTGTCCATCACGAACTCCTGGAGTCTACCCAAACCCACGTCCATTGAATTGGTGATGTCATCCAACCATCTCATCCTCTATCATCCCCTTCTCCTCCTGCCCTCAATCTTTCCCAGCATCAGGGTCTTCCCAAATGAATCAGCTCTTCTCATCAGGTGGCCAAAGTATTGGAGTTTCAGCTTCAACATCAGTCCTCCCAATGAACATCCAGGACTGATCTCCTTTAGGATAGACTGGTTTGATCTCCTTGCAGTCCAAGGGACTCTCAAGAGTCTTCTCCAACACCACAGTTCAAAAGCATCAATTCTTCAGTGCTCAGCTTTCTTTATAGTCCAACTCTCACATCCGTACATGACTAGTGGAAAAACCATAACCTTGACTAGACGGACCTTTGTTGACAAAGTAATGTCTCTGCTTCTTAATATGCTGTCTAGGTTGGTCATAACTCTCTTTCCAAGGAGTAAGTGTCTTTTAATTTCATGGCTGCAATCACCATCTGCAGTGATTTTCAGTTCAGTTTAATCGCTCAGTCGTGTCCGACTCTTTGCGACCCCGTGAATCGCAGCACGCCAGGCCTCCCTGTTCATCACCATCTCTCGGAGATCACTCAGACTCACATCCATCGAGTCAGCGATGCCATCCAGCCATCTCATCCTCGGTCGTCCCCTTCCCCTCCCGTCCCCAATCACTCCCAGCATCAGAGTCTTTTCCAATGAGTCAACTCTTCGCATGAGGTGGCCAAAGTACTGGAGTTTCAGCTTTAGCATCATTCCTTCCAAAGAAATCCCAGGGTTGATCTCCTTCAGAATGGACTGAATTGAGTGCAGCACTTTCACAGCATCATCTTTCAGGATTTGAAACAGCTCAACTGGAATTCCATCACCTCCACTAGCTTTGTTCGTAGTGATGCTTTCTAAGGCCCACTTGACTTCACATTCCAAGATGCAGTGATTTTGGAGCCCCCAAAAATAAAGTCAGCCATTGTTTCCACTGTTTCCCCATCTATTTGCCATGAAGAGATGGGACCAGATGCCATGATCTTAGTTTTCTGAATGTTGAGATTTAAGTCAACTTTTTCACTCTCTTCTTTCACTTTCACCAAGAGGCTCTTTAGTTCTTCACTTTCTGCCATAAGGGTAGTGTTATCTGCATATCTGAGGTTATTGATATTTCTCCTGGTAATCTTGATTCCAGCTTGTGCTTCCTGCAGCCCAGCGTTTCTCATGATGTACTCTACATATAAGTTACATAAGCAGGGTGACAATATACAGCCTTGACGTACTCCTTAGGACTATATAGTTTAAGTAAGAAATATATTTAAGGGACTAGATCTNCATAAGGGTAGTGTTATCTGCATATCTGAGGTTATTGATATTTCTCCTGGTAATCTTGATTCCAGCTTGTGCTTCCTGCAGCCCAGCGTTTCTCATGATGTACTCTACATATAAGTTACATAAGCAGGGTGACAATATACAGCCTTGACGTACTCCTTAGGACTATATAGTTTAAGTAAGAAATATATTTAAGGGACTAGATCTGATAGAGTGCTTGATGAACTATGGATGGAGGTTCATGACATTGTACAGGAGACAGGAATCAAGCCCACCCCCAAGAAAAAGGAAAAAAAAAAAAAAAGGCTGTTTGAGAAGGCCTTACCAGTAGCTGTGAAAAAAAAAGAAACAAAAAGCGAAGGAGAAAAGGGAAGATTTACCCATTTGAATGCAGAGTTCCAAAGAATAGCAAGAAGAGATAAGAAAGCCTTCCTCAGTGGTCCATGCGGAGAAATAGAGGAAAACAATAGAACGGGAAAGACTAGAGATCTCTTCAAGAAAATTAGAGATACAAGGGAACATTTCATGCAAAGATGGACTCAGTAAAGGACAGGAGTGTTATGGATCTAACAGAAGCAGAAGATATTAAGAAGCGGTGGCAAGAATACACAGAACTGTACACAAAAGATCTTCATAACCCAGATAACCACAATAGTGTGATCACTCACACTCACCTAGAGCCAGACACCCTGGAATGTGAAGGCAAGTGAGCCTTAGGAAGCATCACTGCGAACAAAGGTAGTGGAGGTGATGGAATTCCCATTGAGCTATTTCAAATCTGGAAAGATGGTGCTGTGAAAGTGCTGCACTCAATATGTCAGCAAATTTGGAAAACCCAACAGTGGCCACGGGACTAGAAAAGATAAATTTTCATTTCAATCCCAAAGAAAGGCAATGCCAAAGAATGCTCAAGCTACCACAAAATTGCACTCATCTCACATGCTATTAAAGTAATGTTCAAAATTCTCCAAGCCAGGCTGCAGCAATATGTGAACCATGAACTTTCAGATGTTTAAAATGGTTTTAGAAAAGGCAGAGAGACCAGAGATCAAATTGCCTACATCCGCTGGATCATCAAAAAAGCAAGAGAGTTCCAGGAAAACATTTATTTCTGCTTCAATGANAAAATTCTCCAAGCCAGGCTGCAGCAATATGTGAACCATGAACTTTCAGATGTTTAAAATGGTTTTAGAAAAGGCAGAGAGACCAGAGATCAAATTGCCTACATCCGCTGGATCATCGAAAAAGCAAGAGACTTCCAGGAAAACATTTATTTCTGCTTCAATGACTCTACCAAAGCCTTTGACTGTGTGGATCACAGTATACTGTGTAAAATTCTGAAGGAGATGGGAATACCAGACCACCTGACCTGCTTCTTGAGAAACCTATATGCAGGTCAGGAAGCAACATTTAGAACTGGCCATGGAACAACAGACTGGTTCCAATCAGAATGACCATCATCAAAAAACCTACAAACAATAAAGGGTGGAGAGAATTTGGAGAAAAGGAAATCCTCTTGCACTATTGGTGGTAATGTAAATTGATACAACCACTATAGAGAACAGTATGAAAATTCCTTAAAAACTATGAATAAAACTGCTATAACCTCAGCAATCTCGCCACTAGGCACATACCCTGAAAAAAATATATGATTCAAAAAGACACATGTACCCCTATGTTCACTGCAGCACTATTTACAATAGAAGTTGTGGTGCATATGTACCACAGAATGGAATGGAATATTACCTGTCTGCCTGCTCAGATGCCTAAGTCATATCTAAGTCTTTGTAACCCTATCGACTGTAGCCCTCCAGGCTTTTCAGTCCGTGGATTTCTCTAGGCAAGAATATGGGATTGGGTTGCCATACTCTCCTTCAAGAGATCATTCTGACCCAGGGACTGAATCTGTATCTCCTGTATCTTTGCATGGTAGGTGGATACTTTTCCACT
Organism: Cephalophus harveyi; assembly: GCA_006410635.1. Lineage (NCBI taxonomy): Eukaryota > Metazoa > Chordata > Mammalia > Artiodactyla > Bovidae > Cephalophus > Cephalophus harveyi. The sequence goes on from SJYT01057071.1 coordinate 39,322, forward strand.
GAGCCACCAGGGAAGCCCAGAACTGAATGTTACTTAGCCATAAAACTGAACATTGTAGTGAGGTGGATGAACCCAGAGCAGGGTGAAGTAAGTCAGAAAGAGAAAAAGAAATATCATATACTAATGCATACATATGTAATCTAGAGGAAGGGTACCGATGAACCTATTTGTAGGACAGCAGTGGGGATGACATAGAAAATGTTCTTGAGGACACTGTGTGGGAAGGAGAGGGTGGGATGAACTGAGAGACTAGCATTGATATATACGTACACTAGCATGTGTAAAATAGATGACTAGAAGTAAACTGTGGCATAACACAGGGAGTCCAGTTTCATGCTCTGTGAAGACCTAAAGGGGTGGGATGGCGGGATAAGAAGGAGGCTCATGATGGAGGAGGTATATGTATACTTATAGCTGATTCATTTTGCTGTATGACAGAAACCAACACAACATATTGGCAATAGTCTTCCAAGTTAAAATTTTTCTTAAATTAAAATTTTTTAAAAGGCACTATGCTTTTTTGTATCTCAACTCCTTCAATGAGCTGTGCTTACTTCAGCCCTCCAAATTTCCTTGTCTCCTCTTTAAAAGAGTTATTTTCTCCTTGCTGTGCTAGGACTTACACATGGCTCACCATGGTTGCAGACCCTGAATTGCAATTATTTGCCGATACTGAAAAGCCCATTTTTGCTGGAGAAATAACTGGAAATATATTTATTTTGGGTAATTTTTGCGACATGCATGGGGGTCCAGAGAAGACATTCAGTGACTCTGAGGCTGATGAGTAGAGGGGTCAACATTTAGTCCATTATTGCCCACTGCTTTTCCATCAACCCTGGGGTTTGAAGGTAAGTCTTTCTTTTGGATCTGAGCTTCTGTCTTCTTTATGTTTTGAAGTTCTCCCAGGTTTTGTTTGGGATATATTTTAAGGCTCCATGTTTTTTGTTTAAGGTTTGTTCTGTCTGTAAGTAGTTGCTTGGCACTTCAGCATGATAGTACTTTGAAATCAGGCTGTTTCAATTGGAACTCTGCTAGCTTTTGGGCCAATTTCTTTTGGAACAGGGGCTGTTTCACTGAAATGGTGCCAGTGCAGGCTTTAGCTTGGTACCTTTCAGAATAGGGACTGTTCTATTGGAACTGCACTGTTAAGACTTTGCCCTGACTCCCTGGGAATTGGGCTGTTCCATTAAAGCTGTGCTGTCCTAATTGACACTGGAGCCACTCTAAGAGCTCAATCCCACTAACATAAAGCAGCCCTTGCCTCAGAGTACTGCAAGTTCAAACACTGGGATCTTTAATGAACCTCAAAAGATTTCTGTCTCTGAACCTAGTTCCTTTTATTAAACCCTTTGAGACATGTGAATCCTTTTGTCTTTTGCTCCTCAGCAACTGTCCATTTATTAGGCAAAGACTTCTTAGTAAAGCATCATACAGGAATTTCTTACTCTTGAAAAGGGGATATAATTCTAAAATTTTGTAATGCAGATGACCCTTGAACAACACTGGTCTGTACTGCTTGGGTCTACTTATATGCTGAAGTTTTCCTAAATAAGTAGTATAGTAGTACTTCTGCAGTTGGTTGACTCTGACTGTAAAGTTTGTCTCAAATTTTTAGCAGTTCAGAAATTCACAGCCCCTAGCCACTATGTTGTTCAAGGGTCAACTGTAGCAATCAAAGCAACCAACCAGGTGAATCAAACGACCTTTTGATGTCTTTCATTTGCTCTGTCCCTGAGTATAGTAGAGCTGATTCTGGAAGCACTGATTATTTGGCTCTATTGATTCAGCCACCATCCTTCTTATGGGCAAAATCTCCAAATGATATTGACAAAATGCACAGTGTACTTCTCATCAGTGTTCAAACAGATCTTTCAAAATCTCTTCCCAGAGCTAATCGCTATCCCATAAGTGAGGAAGAACTTCAAGATTTAAAACCCGTAATAGATTATAAGGCTCAAGTCTTAATATCTGCAATATTTTTAACAACGTCTGGTAAAATACTCCTATTATACTAGTGAGAAAACCTAAGGACTGAAGGTAGAGTTTGTTCAGGACCTCTGAGTAATAAACAATATTGTGATAACAACAATAAACAACATTGTTATCTCTCAATGCATTATTACTAGCATCCACTTTTATCAGAAGCAAATTCTTTACTGCAATAGATTTATATAGTGCATTCTTCAGTATTCCAGTTGATGAAGCTAGCAGATGCTTTTTTTGCCTTCACTTGGGAAGAAAAGTCACCTCATGTGAAGAGCTGACTCATTGGAAAAGACTCTGATGCTGGGCGGGATCAGGGGCAGGAGGAGAAGGGGATGACAGAGGATGAGATGGCTGGATGGCATCACTGACTCGATGGAGGTGAGTTTGAGCGAACTCTGGGAGTTGGTGATGGACAAGGAGGCCTGGCGTGCTGCGATTCATGGGGTCACAAAGAGTCGGACATGACTGAGCAACTGAACTGACTGAACTGGGAAGAAAAATAATTCACTGGGACCATAATGACTCAAGATTTTACTTGGAGTTATTATTTCTTATAAATCTTGAAGGCTGAGCTTGGTGTTAAAAAGTGCCCTATAAGTTCTACTGTGTTACAATAGGTGGATGATTTGCTTCTTTGCTCACCTCAAGTCTCCTAACCTGAAGATAGCATCCACTTGCTAAAGCTTTTGGTCTTCAGTGGAAAGATTGTCCCCAAAACTGTTTTCCCAAACCGAAGATCAATGTTTAGGGAATCTGATACCAAAACAAGGGCTTCACCTAGGTTCAGATATACTTCACGGTGTCCTAAGTTTCTCCAAACCCCAAACTAAACACCAACTCTTAGTTTTTCTCCGGCGAGTTGGTTATTGCAAAAAATAGATTTTAAATTTCTCTTGTAGCTAAATTTCTGCCTTTTTCACTGAACAATAACAATACCAACCCAATGTTTATGAGGAGAACTGGATGACACAGCCTATAACAACTTAAAGGCGAATTTAATGAACCCACCTGTCCTTGAGTATCCAAATTATCAGATTTCCTTTTGTATTTCTGTATATAAAAAGTGTTTGCCCTCAGGATATTCACTGAAAAAAACAGAGGTCACCAATTACCTATATAGGGTGTTATAGCCAAAAAGGTACTGTAGCAACTGGACTCTATGCCATGGTGGTACCCGCCTTGTTAGAACCATTACTGCCACTGCCTTTTTGTTTGAAGCTATTGAGCAAATGATTATGGGATTCCCATTTACCAAATTTGGACCAAATAACAACTCAGTCCTGCTACAGACTTCAAAAATTCCCACTCCTCCTGTGCTCGCCCTCAGCGTTGTACCATCAGGTGGGCTGCGCAGCCAGCGTCTGGGCAAAGGGGACGATGCGGGGCCTGAGACACTCACTCAACATGCAGAATGACGCCGGTGAGTTCCTGGACCTGTATGTGCCGCGGAAATGCTCTGCAACCGTATCATATGCGCCAAGGACCACGCGTCCATCCAGATGAACATGGCCAAGGTTGACAAGGTGACAGTCAGGTTCAACGGCCAGTTTAAAACCTACACTATCCGCGGGGCCATTCGCAGGATGGGCGAGTCAGATGACTTCTCCGGTTGGCCAAGGCCGACGGCATCATCTTGAAGAACTTCTGACTGAAGAGGATTCCGGACATGGAATATTTGTTATAAATAAATAGTGAAAGCCTAAAAAAAAAAAAAGAAAATCCCACTCTTCCCCACTGTACATGCATTGAACTATTTGTCTATTGACAAAATGAAAGCATTCATGAATCAATATTGGTGGAAAAATGTTAACAAGTTTGCAAAAAGTGCCTACCTTACTAGTCCCAGTTGTTAAACATACAAACCAAGGAAGTCTGTTACTACATTTACTGGACATTTTAATGGCCTAATGGACCGTTTAAGTTCTGGCAAATAGATTTCATACAGTATCCTTTGTCTATATAAATATATTTTTGGATATAAAAAGCAAAGGATATTTATGTTTTTGTCATGGTCTGTATGCTTCACATACAGAAATTTTCTTTTGCACAGGCTACTGCCTCTTCTGTGGCCAAAGAGAAATATCAGCAACTTCAGATATGCAGGTGGTGTCACTCTAGTAGCAGAAAATGGAGAGGAACTGAAAAGCCTACTGATGAGGTGAAACAGGGGAGTGAAAATGCTGACTTGAAACTCAGCATTAAAAAAAGTAAGATCATCGCATCTGGTCTCATCAATTCATGGCAAATAGAAGGGGAAAAAATGGAAGCACTGACAGATTTTATTTTCTTGGTCTCTAAAATCACTGCAGACAGTGACTGTAGCCATAAAATTAAAAGACACTTGCTCCTTGGAAGAAAATCTATAACAAACTTAGACAGCATATTAAAAAGCAGAGACATCACTTTGCTGACAAAGGTCCATGAAGTCAAAGCTACTGTTTTTCCAGTAGTTATGTATGGATGGGCTATAAAGAAGAGTTGGACCATTAAGAAGTTTGAATACCAAACAATCGATGCTTTAGATTATGACACAGGAGAAGACTCTTAAGAGTCCCTTAGACTGCAAGGACTCAAACCCATCAATCCTAAAGGAAATCAACCCTGAACATTCATTGGAAAGACTGTTGCTGAAGCTGAAGCTCCAACACTTTGGCCGCCTAATGCAAAGAGATGTCTCATTGGAAAAGACTCTGATGCTGGGAAAGATTGACAGCAAAAGGAGAAAGGGGCAAAAGAGGATGGGATGGTTAGATAGCATCACTGACTCAATGGTCATGAATCTGAGCAAACTTTGGCAGTTAGTGGAGGACAGAGAAACTGTCATGCTGTAGTCCATGGGGTTGCAGAGTTAGACACGACTTAACTGAACAACAATAACCTCCTTACACCTTGCACCATGAAGATTTCATATATTTGAAAAAACATATACAAAAGGATTCCCTTCAACCTTACTGAAAAGGCCCCTGTCTGGTACTGTTAACCAACATTTGTACCACCGCTTTCCAGGGAATAGACACTTTCAGGATCATAGGACACTCCAAAATACCCATACCCAACAGTGACTGTACCTGCACATTAGTTGGTGATCTAAAGGAAAGACTTCCCAGGATTGAAGTGGCTGACATTATGAGACAGCTTTCCTAAGACATCTGAACCAGGTGCATTGGAAGTTTGCCTACCAAACCTTTGATGATCACAAAGCTTTAAGTGATCTCCAATGTCTATAATTTAAAACATATGGACTTTAGATAGAAAGTGCCTGTGAGTTCTTCTTCCTACTCCTCTTTGTTACTCAAATATGATCTCAATAGTTTGTGATCAGTGTGCTTTTCCTCTGACATGAGATACTACATCCAGAAAGGTTCTTCCTGGCTTTGAGGGTAAAATAAGCTGCTGAAACCAGAAAACCTGACTCTTGATCAGAGGGACTTTCAGAGAAAGCTCTTGATCAAAGATGGAGGAATATAAAGATTAATAAATAGAAGTCATTAAAATAGTCAGGAGGCCAGAAAGGGGAACTCTCAAGCCATATGACAATAGCAAAGCCCAACAGAAAAGGACTTTCTCTTCTTCCTTGGCAAACTCAATCCATGAGAGACAGTGACAACTCAGAGAAACAAAATGCACTGTACACTGAGCTCTCGATTCCTCTAATGGACTCTTTGCTTATTTAAAGTCCTCCCAATATCCTTTACCCCCTTTAAAAGAGTTTTCCTGTCCTTGCTGTACTGAGACTTATACATAGCTGGTCATCATTGCAGACCCCAAATTGCAATCTGCTGCTGATATTAATAGACTTATTTTTATTTGAAAATAATCAGCAGTCTATTTGTTTTAAGTCAACATGATCTCCCAGTTAGTGGTTTTCGTCAGAGGAAATAGCATCAGGAATTCTATTAAAAGCATAAGTAATTTTTTTAAAGCAATCTATGAAGAAAATTATACAGACCCTATAACTGTCTATAAAACTATTGCTCACCAATAGAAGATTGTTCATAATGATTATGTTTATTAGTACGCTGCAGAATCACATCACCTGTACTTAATTAGGTTTAAAATTGCAGGCCCTTGTCCTTTGTCAAATATTTCTTTAAGAAACAATACTGCATATATAATAAAAGAAATAAGTATTTATTACTGAATTTAATGTAGAAAATATTCTTGACATTTTCTAGAAAGTAAGAAGCTTAATAATACATACATATCTGACTGCCACCTCAGTAGTTAGTTCCTACTTAAGAAATGTGAAGATAAAGGGAAAAATCCATTTGTGATAAAAACCAGTTGAGAATGTTATCCAAACAGTGGCAACTTTCTGAAATTGTTTATTGTTGACATAAACAGATTGTAGAAGGTCTCTCATGGCTTTAAACATGATTAATCTTCTTGAGAAGAAGTATAACTTTAAGCAAAGTAAATGGAAGAAATCTTGACCAGTGACTTGATCTTCACCCCAATATCATCCATTTTAATCCCAAGAGTTTTATAAGATATGAGTCTAGAAAAAATAAGTTGGATCATATTTCTCTTTTAAACATTAGGGACTGAAAGGTAATGAACCATCAGAAAACTTTGAAAAGAATTTGTGACTTCAGAATTCCACATTTTGCAAAGTTATCATTTATGTGTGAAGACAACTAAATGGAATTTTCAGATATTCAAGTCTCAAAGTATAAATAGCTGCCATATATTCGTTGAAAATAAGTCTTAGAATTACTCCAGTTAAGTAAGAGACTAATAAAAATAAAGAAAACAAGAATAAGAAAGTCATGCTATAAAAGCCCAAGTCCTGAAAAATAATAATTTACATAAAAATTGATATTAGGTACAAACTAAAATAAAATTTTGGGTTCTTTTGAATATTTTAAATAAAATTAAATGCATATATAAAACACATCTATAAGAACAACTGGAGATGGGTGATTTTAATGAAAATGCTCATGTTCCATGAAAAAACTCATCCTTGCAGAAATGTTTCCTTCATAATATTTATCTACCATGTAAAAAAATCAGAAAACAGAAAGTAAAGATTAATGGAGAAGAAAGTAATAGAAGTAGAGGAAGAAATTGGGTGACTTTAGTGCCATGTTTTTGTGGTTTAGTGGCTAAGTCATGTCCAAATCTTTTGTAACCCTATGGACTGTGGCCTGCCAGGCTTCCCTGTCCATAGAATCCTCCAGGAAAGAATACTGGAGTGGGTAGCCATTCTCTTCTCCAGGGGATTTTCTTGACTCAGAACCAAGATCTCCTGTATTGAGGTAGGTTTTTTTATCTTCTGAGCCACAAGCGAAGGCCACAATAAAATAAAAGGCCACAACTAAACACATGAAAATACTCAAAGAAAATCTCATCAGTAAAGGCAAACATACAGTAAACATAAAAAATCACCCATTTACAAAGCTAGTGAGAACATTAAAAGGCAAAGGTAGTAAAATCATCTTTATTCACAATAAACAGTTGAGGGATAGACAAAATAATTAGACGTAAAACATGGTGTCAGAATCAGCAACTACAAGAGGAAGAAGGTAAAAATGTAGGTGCATTGAAATGTTTGAAATTAAGAGACCACCAATTAAAAATAACCCTGTATAGGTAGATTACTATATAGAAACCTCATGATAACCACAAATAAAAGAAAAATAGTAAATATACCCACAACATACAGAAGGAATTCAAACATGCTAATAAAGATAGACATCAAATCATAAGAGCCAAAAAGAAGAAAAACAAAAAACAACCTCAAAATGAATCCAAAAAACAGCTAGCATAATGGCAGTAAGTACACATGTATCAATGATTACTTTAAATATAAGTGTTCTAAATGCTCCAAAGAAAAGATATAGAGTGGCTGAATGGATTCAAAAACAAGATCCTGGGGCTTTCTTTGTGGCTCAGTGATAAAGAATCTGCTTGCCAATGCAGGAGACATAGGTTTGATACCTGATCTGGGAGGATCCCACATGCCATGGAGCATCTAAGTCTGTGCACCACACCTATTGATCCTATACCCTAGAGCCTGAAAGCTGCAACTACTTATCCCATGTGCCACACCTACTGAAGTCTCAGCACCCTAGAGCCCATGCTCTGCAACAAGAGACGCCATTGCAATATGATGCCCACATGCTGCAACTACACAGCAGCCCCCACTTGCCACAATGAGAGAAAAGCCTGTGTTGCAGTGAAGACTCAGCACAGCCAAAAATAAATAAATAAATAAAGTTTTAAAAAGAATTCCTACAAATGAATAATAAAGTCATAGTTCATTTGATTAAAAAAAGAGCCATATATATATACTACCTACAGGAGATTCACTTTAGATCTAAAATAATGTAGACTGAAACAGAGGGGAGGGAAAAATTATTTCATTCAAATAGAGATTTTTAAAGGCCAAGTTATCAATAATTATACCAGATGAAATAGACTTTAAAATAAAGACTATTATAAAAGACAAGAATTATCTTGATTATGTAATGATCAAGGAATCATTCCAAGAAGAAGAAAGAACAATTTTAAATATCTATGCATCCAACATAGAACCACCTAGGTACATAAAGAAAACATAAACAAACATAAAAAGAGAAGTTGGCTGTAACACAAAAATAGTAGGAGACTTTAAAAGCTCACTTACATTAACAGACAGATCATCCAGTCAGAAAACAAATAAGGAAACACTGATCTTAAATGACACATTAGACCAGATGAACTTAACTGATATATAGAACACTGCATCAAAAAGGAGCAGACTACACATTCTTCTTCATGTGTACATGGAACATATTCCAGTGTAGGTCACATGTGCTGTGCTGTGCTGTGCTGTACTAAGTTGTATCAGTCATGTCTGACTCTCTGCGACCCTATGGACCATAGTGCACCAGGTTTCTCTGTCCATGGGATTCTCCCATCCAAGTACTAACCAGGCACAACCCTGCTTAGCTTCCAAGATCAGATGAGATCAGGTGTGTTCAGGGTGGTATGGCGATAGACTGTCCATGGGATTCTCTAGGCAAGAATACTGGAGTGGACAGCTGTGCCCTCCTCCAGGAGAATCTTCCTGACCCAGGGAACAACCTGCATTTCTAAAGTCTCCTGCATTGGCAGGCAGGTTCTTTACCACAAAATCCAGCTGGGAAGCCATATGAAAGTCTTGAAAGTGAAAGTCAATCAATCGTGTCTGACTGCAACCCCATGGACTATACAGTTCATGGAATTCTCCAGGCCAGAATGCTGGCGTGGGCAAGCCTTTCCCTTCTCCAGGGAATCTTCCCAACCCAGGGATTGAACCCAGGTCTCCTGCATTGTGGGCAGATTGTTTACCAGCTGAGCTACAAGGGAAGCCCTACTAGGCCACAAAACAAGCCTCTGTAAATTTAAGAAAATTGAAATAATATCAAGCTTCATTACTGACTAGAACACTAAGAGACTAGAAATCAATTACAAAGAAACCTGCAAAAAACACTAACACATGGAGGCTAAAAACAACATACTATACATAATCAATGGTTCACTGAAGAAATCAAATAGGAAATCAAATATAACTGAAGAAAAGTGAAAACAAAACACCATGATCCAAAATCTATGGGACACAGCAAAACCAGATTTAAGAGGAAAGTTTAGAGTAATACAAGCTCACTTTAGGAAAAATCTCACATAACAACCTAACCTTACACCTAAAGATATTAGAAAAATAAGAACAAAGCTAAGATTTAGTAGAAGAAAATAAATCATTAAGATCAGAGCTGAAATAAATGAAATAGAGATAAAGAAAACAGAAAAATCAATGAAACTAAGATTTGGTTCATTTAAAATATAAAAAAATTGATAAAACTTTAGCCAGACTAATCAAGAGATAGAGACGGCACATATTAATAAAATTAAAAATTAAAAAGGAGAAAAGTACAAGTAAAAACTGACACTATAGAAAAACAAAGGATCATGAAATTACTACAAACAATTAAATGCCAATACAATGGACTATCTAAAAGAAATAGATAAACTCTTTAAATGAACAATCTTCCAAGACTGAACCAGGAAAAAATCAAAAATATGAATGAACCATATGCCAGCAAAGAAATTTAATCAGTAATTAAAAAAACTCCCAAGAAACAAAAGTTCAGAGCTAGACAGCTTCACAGCTGAATTCTACCAAATGTTTGGAGTACAAATAATACCCATCATTCTCAAATTATTCCAGAAAATTATAGAGGAAGAAAGATTTTCACACTCATTCTATGAAGGTAAAACTACCCTGATTCTAAAACTGGAGAAAAATATGACAATAAAGATAATTGCTAGCCAGTATCACTGATGAACATAGATCTTCAACAAAATATTAGCAAATTTAATCCAATAATACATTAAAATAATCATGCATGATAATCAAGTGGGACTTATCCCAGGGACACAAAGATGGTTCAATATTTGAAGCTCAATCAATGTGATGCACTACATTAAAAAATTGAAGAATGAAAGCCATATGATCATCTCTGTAGATTCTGAAAAAGCTTTTGACAAAATTCAGCGTCCATTTATGATAAAGGCCTTCCAGAAAGTGGATATAGTGGGCATACTTCAACATGGCAAGGGCCAATGTGTTATTCCCACAGATAACTGTGAAAAGCTGAAAGCATTTCCTCTAAGATCAGGAACAAGACAAAGATGCTTTTTTTGGCCACTTTTATTCAACACAGCATTGGATGTTCTAATCACAGCAATCAGACAAGAAAAATAAATAAAAGAAATCCGAATTGGGAAGGAAGAAATAAACCATTACTGTTTATAGATGACATGACACATACTTAGAAAATCCTAAATACATCTCAAAAAATTATTACTAATTACCCAAGGCAATGGTACCCCACTCCAGTACTCTTGCCTGGAGAATTCCATGGACGGAGGAGCCTGGTGGGCTGCAGTCCATGGGGTTGCAAAGAGTCAGATACGACTGAGTGACTTCACTTTCACTTTCCACTTTCATGCATTGGAGAAGGAGGTGGCAACCCACTCCAGCGTTCTTGCCTGGAGAATCCCAGGGACGGCAGAGCCTGGTGGGGTCACACAGAGTTGGACATGACTGAAGCGACTTAGCAGTAACAATCGCTAACTAAGTAAAGTTATAGGATATAAAATTAATACACAGAACTCTGTTGCATTGCTATACACTAACAATGAACTATCAGAAAGTGAAATTAAGAAAACAATTCCAAATCCAATTATATCAAAAAGGATAAACTACCCAGGAATAAACGTACCTGAGGAGGTAAAATATTTGTACTCAAAAAACTATAAGTCACTGATGAAAGTAATTCAAGACAACATATGTGGAAAAATATACTGTTCACTAAATGGAAAAAATTATGTTGTTAAAATAGCCATACTACTTGAGGCAATACAATATCTATCAAAATACAAAAGGCGTTTTTCAAAGAGCTTTAAAAAAGTCCTAAAATTCATATGGAAACACAAACAATTCCAAACAGAGAAAACAACCACAGAACTGGAGGAATCATACTCCCTGACTTCAGATTATGCTACAAAGCTACAATTAAAAAAAAAAAGTATACACTGGCACAGAAATAGACATTTATATCATTGGAGAGCTCAGAAGTAAAACAACACACAATTAATTACTGAAAAAGGAGGCAAGATTATAAAACAGAGAAAAGATAGTGTATTCAATAAGTGATACTGGGAAAACTTGACTGTTATGTTTAAAGCAATGAGATTAAGACATTTCCTCACACCAAATTAAAAAAATCAAAATATTGGTAGATTAAAGACCTAAATGTAAGACTTTAACCATGCAAACTCCTAGAAGAGAACATAGGTAGAATGCATAAATTATAGAAATGTTTTTTTCTTTGTTGTTGTTGTTTGTTTTTTGGATTTGTATATTAAGACAAAAGGAACAAAAGCAAAAGTTAGCAAATGGGATTTGATTAAACTTAGAAAATTTACAGAGAAAGGTAAACCAGTGAAAATATGAAAACACAATCTACTGAATGGGAAAAAAATATTTGAAAACAATACGACTAATAAGGAATTATGTATTCAAAGTATATGAACAATTCATACACCTCATGATATTGAATAAAAATATCAAACAATTCATTTAAAAATTTCTCCTGAAGAGCCATTTCTCCAAAGAAGACATGCAGATGGCCAATGGGCACTTTAAAAGATGCTCAACGTTGCTAATCATCAGAGAAACGGAAATCAAAACCACAATGAGTTATCACCTCACTCCTGTCAGAATAACTATCATCAAAATGACCACAAACAACAAATATTAGAGAGGATGTGAAGAATAAGGAACCCTTTTACACTGTTGATGGAAATGTAAATTGGTGCAATCACTGTGGAAAAATTATGAAAGATACTTAAAAGATTAAAATTAGGACTACTATAACAAGCAGCAGTTCCACTCTTGAGAATATATCTAAAGAAAATGAAAGCACGGATTTGAAAAGATATATATATCCCAATAGCCATATCAGTATTATTTACAGTAGCCAAGATGAGGAAGAAGGCTAGGTATACATCAATAAATGAATGGATGAAGAGAATGTGGTTATGTGTGCACATATGAACATACATGTATATATGTGTATAGGGTTTCCCTGGTGGCTCAGATGGTAAAGAATCTGACAGCAATGCCACAGACTTGGGTTTGATCCCTGGGTTGGGAAGATCCCCTGGAGAAGGGAATGGCAATCCACTCCAATATTCTTGCCTAGAGAATTCCACGAACAGAGGAGACTGGTGAGCTATAGTCCATGAGGTCACAAAGAGTCAGACATGACTGAACAACTCACACACACACATATGTGTATATGTACATGAGTAGTATATGAGTATATGTATTATATATGCATATATAACAATATAATACATAATAGAATGCAATGTAAAGCATAATAAATAATGCAATATTTATAATATAAATATTCTAGTACTAGTATATACATATGCATATATGCACATATATAGGGGAATAGGAATATATACAAGAGTACCACTGGTGACTCAGACAATGAAGAATCTGCCTGTAATGCAAGAGACATTACTTCCATCCCTGGGTCAGAAAGATCCCTTGTAGAAGGGAATGCTACCCACTCCAGTATTCTTGCCTGGAAAATTCCATGGACGGAGGAGCCTGGTAGGCTACAGTCCATGTGATCACAAAGTCTCAGACACACCAGACTAACCAGTACCAGTACCATACATGCGTGAGAGAAAGAGAGAGAGAGAGAAGTATTAGCCTTAAAATGATGACATTCTGCTATTTGCAACAACATGGGTAGACCTAGAATATATTATGCTTAGTGAAGTAAATCTGACTGAAGAAGAGAAATACTACATATTATCACTTATATGTGTAGTGTAAATAATAAAACAAACTAGTGAATATAGAAAAAAAAAAGACTTACAGATTTAGAGAATGAACTAGTGGTTACCAGCAGGTAGAGGGAAAGAGGGGAGGGCAATAAAGGGATAGGGGAGTAAGCTAAAAACTACTGGGCATAAAATAAGTTACAAGGATGTATTGTATAATATAGGTAATACAGTCAATATTTTATAATAAATATACTTAGAATGTAACCTTTAAAAATTGTGATCACTATATTGTTCCTGTCTCTTATACACATCTAGATGTGTATAAGAGACAGAGGTTTCTCTGTCCATGGGATTCTCCCATCCAAGTACTAACCAGGCACAACCCTGCTTAGCTTCCAAGATCAGATGAGATCAGGTGTGTTCAGGGTGGTATGGCGATAGACTGTCCATGGGATTCTCTAGGCAAGAATACTGGAGTGGACAGCTGTGCCCTCCTCCAGGAGAATCTTCCTGACCCAGGGAACAACCTGCATTTCTAAAGTCTCCTGCATTGGCAGGCAGGTTCTTTACCACAAAATCCAGCTGGGAAGCCATATGAAAGTCTTGAAAGTGAAAGTCAATCAATCGTGTCTGACTGCAACCCCATGGACTATACAGTTCAGGGAGGGCAATAAAGGGATAGGGGAGTAAGCTAAAAACTACTGGGCATAAAATAAGTTACAAGGATGTATTGTATAATATAGGTAATACAGTCAATATTTTATAATAAATATACTTAGAATGTAACCTTTAAAAATTGTGATCACTATATTGTTCACCTGTAACATAGTTGTATAGTAATAATACCTGCTTAAAAAAGAAAAATAATAAAAATTGAAAATATAATTACTCATTAATGTCTTAACATTTTCTTTCTTATATTACATTTCCAATACAAAGTTACTGTCTTCTGTATGTTGTTTATAAAATTATTTTTTCACATCTGGATACCAAGTATTAAATATAAAAATTTACTTCTATATCCAGAATCATATGTACTACATGTTGTGTCCTCTGTTCTGTGATTTTTAGATTTTTGATGTTTGAAATACGCCAGATTTATCAAAAGTAGTGGAAAATTTTTATGTACATTAGTGGAGATTTTAAGTTAAATAACATTAGTGGAGATTTTAAGTTAAATAACATTTATTTAGTTTATATTTAAAGATTTAAAATTAAATAAGAGGAGGGTCTCCAACCCTGGTACTGGTCTATGGCCTGTTAGGAACTGGGTCACACAGCAGGAGGTGAGCAGTGGGTGAGTGAGTGAAGCTTCAGCTGATGTTCCCCATTGCTTGCAGTACCACCTGAGCTCCAGCTCCTGTCAGATCAGCAGTGGCATTAGATTCTCATAGGAGTGCAAACTCTATTGTGAACTGAGCATGCTTAGGATCTAAGGTGAGCACTCCTTATGAAAATCTAAGACCTGATGAACTGAGTGGAGCTGAGGCAGTGATGCTAGAACTAGGGAATGGCTGCAAATACAAATTATCATTAGCAGAGAGGTTTGATTGCACAGAGGCAATAATAAATCAATTGTTTACAGACATATCAAAACTCTATCAGTGAGGGCAAGTGACAATTAAACCACATCTGGTGTCAGGCTTTAAGTTAGAATCCAACAGCTTAATCTGCTCATGACCACCCATTATTTTATCTACCACTTCCATCTGTGCCTCTTTCCTGCTCTGAGCACTTGTCTCAATCACATTTTTGGTGAGCCCAGAAGTTTACCCTAACCAAAATTAGTGAAAAATAAATGTCACTGGAGAGCATTTTTGAAAAGGGGGAAAGATCCAGCAGGAAGAATACAGAAGACTCTGACTGCCAAAAAAAGAAAAAGAAAGCCGTATTTAAAAGAAAATATCAAGAATCCCACTTAAATTATAGGTTCATTGCAAGAAGTGATTCACATTCTTCAAGCCTGCTTTGTAAAATACGTGGCGACTGGCTATCCAATGAAGCCATGAAACCTTCAAAACTGCTTTGCCATATGGAGACAAGCACCCCCTGTATTAAAAGACCAGTCTTTGGAGTTTAAAAACAAAAACAAAAACGTGAACATGAAGAATAGAAACGATTATTGAGGGCCACCACTTCATTAAATGTGTCTGCACTGACAGTATTATTCTTAGTGGATAATCGCATTGCTAAAACTAACAAATCCTTTGCTATTGGTGAAGAGTTGGTGCTGTCTGTTGCTAAGGACATTTGCCATGAACTTTAAGGAGAGGCTGCAGTTCTAAAGATGGCATAGGTTCCTCTTTCAGGTAGGACCATAACTAGATGAATTGATGAAATAGCAGAGAATATTGAGGCACAATTGCTAGAGAGGACTGGCGCACTGTGGTGTGCAGTCCAGGCTGATGAGTCTACCAGTGCTGACAACAACACAAGAATGTTTTGTATTGTGTGATATATCTTCAGGAAGATGTGTCATGTGCACAAAGATATGTCGTGTGCACTTTTGTTGCCAACCAGTAACGCAGCTGCAGAACCATTCAAGTCTTTGAAGATTTACATATCAGGAAAACTAAAATGGTCATTCTGTATCGATATATGTATGGACAGAATGGTTATCATGACTGNCATGTGCACAAAGATATGTCGTGTGCACAAAGATATGTTGTGTGCACTTTTGTTGCCAACCAGTAACGCAGCTGCAGAACCATTCAAGTCTTTGAAGATTTACATATCAGGAAAACTAAAATGGTCATTCTGTATCGATATATGTATGGACAGAATGGTTATCATGACTGGATGGCTTTCTGGTGTTGCTACTCAGGTCAAAGAGGTAGCTTCTGAATGTGAATCTACACTCTGTGTCATCCATAAAGAAATGCTGGCTAACTGATAAATGTCACCTGAACTTAAAACCATCTTGTTGGATATGGTTAAAATCATCAGCCACATTATGGTGCATGCTCATAACTCGTGTCTTTGTGCTGCTTTGTTAGGAGATGGACACAGAGCACATATGTCTTTTCATATATAGAAAGGACAGAGTTTTTGAATTAAGAGAGCTGCTCCAGAGATTCCTTTTAGAAAAACAGTCACCATTGGCAGCATATTTCAGTGACACAGAATGGGTAGCAAAATTTACTTGTGTGACATATTCAACCTATTCAACGAACTCAGTCTGTCACATCATGGGAAGATGACAACTGTATTCAAATCTGAAATAAAGTGGCTGCATTCAAAGCCAAACTGGAGTTATGGGGGCGATGAGTGAACATTCTGAATTTTGACATGTTTCAAACATTAGAGGAGATTTTGAAAGAGACTGAACCCTCCATCCCATGGATGGAGGAGCCTGGTAGGCTGCAGTCCATGGGGTCGCTAAGAGTCGGACATGACTGAGCGACTTCCCTCTCACTTTTCACTTTCATGTATTGGAGAAGGAAATGGCAACCCACTCCAGTGTTCTTGCCTGGAGAATCCCAGGGATGGGGGAGCCTGGTGGGCTGCCGTCTATGGGGTCGCACAGAGTCGGACATGACTGAAGCGACTTAGCAGCAGCAGCAGCAGCAGTACTACAGTGAATATAGTATTATACACATTTTCAGAAATTACTTTACATTCTATTGCTTAAATTGTTAATAGTAAACAAATTGGAGTTAAAAAAAGAAATACATATATATGTGCATATATATACATATACTTTTGTAACAATTGGTAATACTAATAAAATATTTCTAAAAGTTATGAAAAATATGAAAATATTTAAAAGACATGAATCATTATGGTTTTAGTTGTTCAATTTCACATTTCATAGTTCCAGTATTATTAAACACCTTTTCCCACCTTTCTTCTCACCTAGTAATTTTGACTTTTGCATCATTTTTGTTTTTTGATATTTATAGCTTTTTACATTCCACTCT
>SJYT01057071.1:61276-84573 GCA_006410635.1 Cephalophus harveyi
ATACATATATATTTATTATATACAATGCATGTTTATACAATATTTTATAAGTATATATTAATATATGGCAATACATTATATATGATGATATATACATAATGAAATAGTCTACACATACATACATAATAAATGAAATATGCATACATAAATAAAACATATTTATGCACATATCTGTAATGAAATAGTATTCAGCCTTAAAGAAGATTCTGACATTTGGAACAAAGTCAAGATTCTGATGTTTGGAACATTTGCAAGATATTGTTGTTCAGTCACTCAGTTGTGTCTGACTCTTTGCAGTCCCATGGACTGTTGCATAATGCTATATGAAATAAACCAGACACAAAGAAAATTACTGCATGATCTCACTTATATGTGGAATCTAAAAACGTTGAATAGTAGACACAAAGAGTAGAACTGTGGTTACTAAGCATGGGGAAGTGGAGAAAATAAGATGTTGATCAAAGTGTACAAATTAACAGTTGTGTAAAATGAATAAGGTATCAAGATCTAATCTATAGGATGATGACTGATAATGATACTATATTATATACTATTAATTTACTCAGAGTAGATTCAGGTGCTCTTGGCACATATAAAGTAACTATGTGAACAGATGGACATATTAATTGACTATAGTAATCATTTCACTATGTATATGTATATCAAAACATCATGTTGTATGCTTTAAATATATATGAGTCAATAAAATATTTTTAAATTTCTTTTGTATATCACCCTTGCTGTCATACAGAAGCTATCAGATGTGGACTGTTTCTTCTTTCCATTGAGAAACCAGTTTGTTCATGTTTCTATTGTAATGGACTTGATGAGCCATCATATATCTCTCCATTCTCTCACTATTGTACCTCCTTATCATCTCAAGTGTTTTGCTTATGCATTCTTGCTCTTACCTGTAGAGTACACCACATTCTTTTTCTCTAAAATCATCTGTATTATCCTTGAAGAACGTTCTATTGATTTCCACCTTTAAAATAAAACAGAAACATTCATTGCATCAATCACATTCTTCCCTTAACATTATTATTTAACCCTAACATCCTCTTCTAATTTCAATCTTACCTTTTTTTAACGTCAAATTTCATGAAACAAATGTCTACATGCATTACATATTTTTCACAATTTTCTGCCCATCGTTAATCAACAGTTATTTGACTTCTGCCTTCAATGATTCAATTGAAATTACCACTTTCAGTATCACCAGCAATTTTCATGTTTCAAGTTCAACAGGAACAATTTAAATCATTGTCCATTCTCCCTTTCCTAAAACATGTCCTTTGATTTCTCTGATATCATGCTTCTTGTTCCTTCCTACCTCACAGAGTTCATCATTGATTTGCCTTTGGCCTTCTTCTCTTTTAATTTTACAGTTGTCCTTGGTCATTGCATTAATTCCCAAGTTGGAAGTTATTTGGGCCATACTTCTAATTCTAAAGCTTGAATTAAGCCCATTCATTTTTTCCTAACTTCAGGATCCTTAATCTACTCTCTACTGATGCCCCTAGGTTTATGAGAAAAGGTATTTCAAGTGCTGCATAAGTAAAATAAATTTAATAATCTTCCTTTCTAAACCACATTTTTCTCTATGTTAGTCATTAATGATTTTTGTCATCTATTCAGTTTCTTCCATTGATGCAGTAGTGACCATCCTCTGCCTATCTGATATATAACAAAATCTTGTCTCTAACTCTGGAATAATTTGTCTCTGACTCTGGAATAACTCTAGACTTTATCTATATATATATGTACTATCAAAACCCTAGTTTAAGTCTGCATCATCTTTCACCTGGAATATTGCAATAGTCCCTTAATTTGTTTCTCTTCAGACACAATGTCTCTGTAAAGTTCATTCTCCTTATTGTAGCTAAAGAGATGTTCCAAAAATGGAAGCTATGCCATATCTTATTTGGGTTTTCCTTTGGCCTTCAAGTGGCTTCAGACGGTAAAGTGTCTGTCTGCAATGCAGGAGACCCACGTTCGATCCCTAGGTTGGGAAGATCCCCTGAAGAAGGAAAAGGCAGCCCACTCCAGTATTCTTGCCTGGAAAATCCCATGGATCGTGGAGCCTGGTAGGCTACTGTCCATGGGATCACAAAGAGTCGGACACAACTGAACGACTTCACTTCACTTTTGGCCTTCTAGTAAAACCACTAGCCCTTAACAGGCCCACAAGATGTTGGCTGACCTGAGCCATTAATTTGTCTCTGGAATTGCAACAATTACAAGTTCATCCCCCTCTAGAGAGCTTCACATAGATTCTCCCTTTTGCTTATAGTTCTCTTAAACCAACTGCACCTAACACACAGCAAAATCAAACCCCTTTGTCACTCCCATTCACCAAGTTAAGGTTAATACACTTGTCAAATCTTCAGTTAACCCTCACATATTCATATAGCATTTTTCTGACCATCCTAACTAGTAAGATCTTCTCATTATTCTCTTCTGTAGAAGACACTGTGGCTCTGATAACGTCACAGTTCTACTTAGATGTAGTGCAAATATACTTGTTTAGTGCCTGTTTCTCAACTTATGCTATGAACTACATAAAAGTACAAAAAAATGTTACCTTTCTGGATATATGCTCAGCACAAATAATAACATCTTGAAGACATCCATGCTAGATGAATTATAGAATGAAGAAATAAAAATCCAGTGGTTTGAGAGAAAGCCATCATTTTCTCACTTCTAGGAACTAGACATGCCAGCAGTATCTCTCTACCTTCTGGAAACTATGCTCTACTCTTACCCTAGTAAAAGGTCTAGCTTTTCAACTAGTGTGAAGTTCAATTATGAAGGTGAAAATCTAGTGTTCTTTATCATAACATTTTACTGTTATTTCAACAAATCTGTAGAGTTTGGTATTTATAATAAGGAGTTCTGGATTAATTAATTTTCTGTATAGACTTAAATAGTACAAAAAGACAATATCCTGTAGTTAAAAAAAAAAGCATTATGAATATGGAAAGCTAGAAATATGTCACTTCAGCAGTTGAGTAGTTTAGTTTTAAGCGAATGAAAACCCACAGCCTTAATTACTTAAAATACTTAGGCAATTTCATTACTTCTCTAATTCATTTATAATCAAGTTATTTTCAATCCAATTTTATTGAAAAGAAACACATCCAGAATTTTTCTTCTATTTAACACTAAATTTTATGAGATTTCATCTAGAGAAGATTCAGTGTTAGTAGATGTACATTTACATATTAAACAAAATTACTTCTGCTGTCTCTCACTATTCATTTTTAGTTAAAAGCCACTTTTTGTTTTAATTTGATCAAATTGTTAACATTGGTTTCACCTTCTCCAAGTAGATTAGTTTGGCATAAATAATATGTCTTGTAAATTGGTGTTGTTTCATTTAGTGACAGAGACCTTCAACGGTTTCAGTTTCAAGAAAAGCCATTAGATAATGAATTGATCTTTTTCTTGGTTTTATAAATGGCCTTGGGAAAGCTTATCATAATGAAGACAGTGATGTCCTCTTAGAATGAGAATTGAAAAGTGATGATAATCTTTAATAGGTATAAAAATCCAGAAAAGAATTTACTTGTAGAAATATTAGAAATGAAAAGTAGATCAGAAGCCCCAAATGTCATATAGTCATAAGAAAGTGCAACAATAGGTAAATTAGAGGAAAACAATCAGTGAGTTTCTCAGGGCCATTTAGTATATCATTTAAACTGAACTTAAGACACCCTGAGAAACTTCCCTGGTGGCTCAGAGGTTAAAGCGTCTGCCTCCAATGCGGGCGACCCTGATTTGATCCCTGGGTTCGGAAGATCCCCTGGAGAAGGAAATGGCTACCTACTCCAGTATTCTTGCCTGGAGAATCCCATGGACATGGACGGAGGAGCGTGGTAGGCTACAGTCCACTGGGTCACAAAGAGTGGGAGACGACTGAGTGACTTCACTTTCACTTTCACTTTAAGACACTCTTGATTCCACTACATGCTTTTTAGAAAACAGAGTAGTTTTCTTATTAAATTTGGGGAAAATTTACATTTTTAAAGTTTAAATTTAAACTTAAATTTGCTTTCTCCTCTGACCTTTGTTTCACTAATAAAGGTAAAAATAAGTAAATTGTCAATTTGTCCAATCTTATATATACAAATTCTTATGGATGTGAATGTACTAGATTTCATATGGCATTTCCATCTTAATATGATATTATTTATTTAAATAAGCCCTAATTAATCTATGAAAGATAACAGTGTTATTGCATGCTAAGTCGCTTCAGTCATGTCCGACTGTGTGCAACCCTATGGACAGCAGCCCACCAGGCTCCTCTGTCCACAGGATTTTCTAGGCAAGAATACTGGAGTGGGGCCATTTCCTTCTCTATTAAGTGAAGTCACTCAGTCGTGTCCGACTCTTTGCGACCCACGGACTATAGCCCACCAAGCTCCTCTTTCCATGGGATTCTCCAGGCAAGAATACTGGAGTGGGTTGCCATTTCCTTCTCCAGGGGATCTTCCTGACCCAGGAATCGAACCCAGGTCTCCCACATTGCAGGCAGACGCTTTAACCTCTGCACTATTAGAATGTCCTTTGGCCTTCACCATAGAGTTATTATTAACATTAAATGATTTAATAGCAGTATGTGCTTAATAAAGGTTAATATTATTATCATGACTCGATGGACGTGAGTCTGAGTGAACTCTGAGGGATGGTGATGACAGGGAGGCCTGGCGTGCTGCGATTCATGGTGTCTCAAAGAGTCGGACACGACTGAGCGACTGAACTGAACTGAACGCTATTAGGATGATAATAATATTAACCTTTATTAAGCACATACCTTTATTAAATCATTTAATTTTAATAATAACTCTATGGTGAAGGTACCATAATTACACTCATTCTTTTAGGATAAACACAATATTTCAGTGATTTGCCATGGGACAAGCAGTTGGTAAGTATACTTGCAAAGCATTCATACTCAAGTATTTGGAGTACCTATGTTGTGTCAGGGAACACGCCACATAAGTTCATACACCATCTCATTTTGCTACAGTAATACAAAAAAGAGGGAAATAACATTCAATTGTGAATTTTCTAAAGAAGAGACTGAGATACAGAAACATTTAAACATCTTACCTAAGAAAGATTAAAACATGAACACAGCATCCAGGCTCCAAACCTCAATTCCTGTTACTATGCTATGTAGGCTCCCTGAATATCTTAACAGTACTGAGTTTTCCAAAGTGATAAAATAATAATTTTCATATTATTGTTATTCTAAGGTCATAGTCAGCAGTATTTAAAGGTGATTTTCTGCTCAACGAATGCTGAAAAAAAGAAAGCAAAGATTTTAGTTCTCTTCATTGGGAAGACTCGTTGCTATATAATCTAAAGTTTAAGGAGAAAAATAAAACCTCAAACTGTAGTTTGTGCATTTTATTTTTCAATATGCCAAGTGAATTGGCCTTATGAAATCTTAGTTTTACAGCAAAAAGTCAAAACCTTTTATATTAATATTTTTTATTTAGGCTTCAGATAGCTTTTGCTATGTAGCCAGATAAAAGAATGGTGCTACCTCAGTATAAAGCTGCTGAAATGTCCAAACTGCAGCCATGTTTTATTGATGAGTTTACACCAAGTTTAAGAACTTAAAAACTGGTTCTGCTGGGAAAAAAAAAAAAAAGTGGTTCTACCTGGTAAAGATTATTCATTATACAGTCCCAAGTAAGCCTAATATTTTTTGAAATTAAGAAGGCCAGTTAAGGGGATAATGACATGTACCGAGAGAGTCATGGAGTAGACCAAACACTTGACTGAGAATTCCAGTTCTCAATAATTCTCCTTCTAAGACAGTTTTGTAACCTCTCCAGTCTAAAGTTTCTCAAATGCTCACGTACAGGAATCAGAGCAGACTATATTGAACGTCGCTTCCTGTTTAAAAGATTATGTTTCAATAGTTAAGATGAAATGGCTAATTTCTTTCCCTCCAGCTTTAAATAAATGTGAACCAGTAACTTAATAAGTTTATGCCTCAGTTTTCTTGTATGGAACATGAGAAGTAAATCCATGTTTTCCCCATGCTTCTAAATCAGTGCTGTCCAGTAGAAATATGAATCATACACATGAGTTTAAATTTTTTAGAGATTACATTTAAAAAATAGAAGCTGGTGAAATTAATTCTTATTAGCTGCTGAATTCAATATTATAATTTCAGCTTATAATCACCATAAAATATTTCTATATATTTCATATTATTTTTGTGACACTAAGTCTTTGAAATCTGACATATATTTTACATTTCAACACATCAGAACGCAGATCAGCCACAACTGAAATGTTCGTTAGCTACGTGTGGCTAGTG
This sequence comes from Cephalophus harveyi, assembly GCA_006410635.1. NCBI lineage: Eukaryota > Metazoa > Chordata > Mammalia > Artiodactyla > Bovidae > Cephalophus > Cephalophus harveyi. Next base: position 67,617 of record SJYT01057071.1, read on the forward strand.
CCTACTAGAAGAAGAGTTAATTACATGTATCTATTATAGGATGTTACACAGATAATACAGATAATCCTATATTTCTTGGTATCTCTAATTTTCTTGAAGAGATCTCTAGTCCTGTCTCTTATACACATCTAGATGTGTATAAGAGACAGCTACTGCAGTGGCACAGTGGCTTCCCCGGTGGTGCTGTGGTAAAGAATCCACCTGCCAAGGCAGGAGGTGCCGGAGATGCAAGTTCAATCTCTGGGTCAGAAAGATACCCTAGAGTAGGAAATGGCAACTTGCTCCAGTATTATTGCCTGGAGAGTTCCATGGAAAAGGGGGCCTACTCAGCTACAGTCCACAGGGTCTCAAAGAGTCAGACACTACTTAATGACTAAAACAACATGTGAACGATGCCACTTCCTGAAAGTGAGAACCAATGTGGCAGAGATGATGGAAGTTAGGCTTTAAAATCTGAAAAACTTGAATTAAGACCAGCTTTCCTCACATAGGAGGTTTGTGTATGCATTTGTAATGTGTGTATATTTCTTTTCATACAATGTTCCCTCTCTGAACTACATTTCTCTCATTTATATGATGAGAAAAACAACACTTCACAGGATAATAGTTATCATGATTGCCTGGTATATAAAAATTTCTCAACTATGATCCCCTTTGATCACCAAACTCTCCCATCTTTTACATTTGAAAGATGATCTTTGCCACTCTCCAGGATCTTATAGCTGGCTATAGAAATGTTGAGCATAGTTACACAAGTATTATATCTCATAATTTAAATACATTAAAAACTTGTTTCATAGGATTTAAGAGCTGATTGCGATCATTTATTTATAAATAAAATCCATATAACTCCTTCAGCCAGATAATTTAATGAACTGCAACAGAGTTAATCATATCAATATTGACATTAGTCATTACTAATTATTCAAGGTATGCATCTATATCCATCTGTGATCCATACTTGGAATTTTGTAGACATTGCATTTGATTCATAAAAATCATTTGCTAATATGACTATTACTTTTACATTTTACTTAGATCTGTACACACATGTTGTCAATTAAATGTAAAATTCCTGGACCTTTAACCTTGTGAAGTTTAAATATTGTCACATGGCCTCTCACTGTCTAGAGAAGAGTTGCATCAAAGTATCCTACTTCTTCCTAAAATCATAAATTGCCAGGGGGAAATGGTATCAAAATTCCTTTTTCTTTAATGACTTATTCAATGGTAGCATCTACCCTTCAACATTCTGGACATTTGCTGATCTAAGAATAGACTAAAAATATTTTGAAAATAAATAGGTATACACATATATAATGGTTATAATCCTTTAAACAGTATTCTAGATAGTGATACATAGAAAATTAAAAAAAATATATAATTAATAACCAAGAAACAAACCCAAGGAAAATATAAATTTAATATTATATATCTTGAAGTTAGCATGTTGAGCCTATGAAGACAAAAATGAATTTTTGATACCTGTCATCTATTGCTGGAATAGTGAGCATTATTTAGACCCTCACACTCAGTTCCTGGTGTTTTCTATGTATTGTATCATTTTATTTTCACTCTGATAAGATTTAGATACAAATATTATTTAAATTTTATGGCTCAGGAGAAAAGCTGAGAAAGGTCCAGTGACTTCCCCATTCTCAAACAGATAGAAAATTGCAGAGCCCAGATCTCTTTGATTGTAACTTTTTCTCACTAAAGTCAGTAAGATATTTTTGTAATGTCTTGAAGAGATAGAACTTTTTCAAGGCCACATAATTTTCTGCTTGTTTTTTAAAATATCATCTTGCTTCCTTTTCCCTTGTCACTTCATCCGCCTTCCTTTGTTTCATCTCCTCCTCCTTGCCCACTCCTGCTTGATCTCTCCCTGAACAAGACTCACCCCCACAGACATCATCATTCTCTTTTTCTTTTATGGAATTTAGGGGTTTTGGTGACAGGAAGAATGTTAGCTGGTATCCATTCCTGATGCCCTGGATGTGCTTTTCCTTTCTCTGTGTTAAATCACATGTTTGTTGGCTCCTATGTCTATCCATTCTTGTCTATACTTGCCTGAGATATAGATATGAAGATTCCAGCATGAGAATGGTATGGTTCAGTTCAGTTCAGTTGCTTAGTTGTGTCCGATTCTTTGAGACCTTATGAATCGCAGCACACCAGGCCTCCCTGTCCATCACCAACTCCCAGAGTTCACTCAGACTCACGTCCATCGAGTCCGTGATGCCATCCAGCCATCTCATCCTCAGTCGTCCCCTTCTCCTCCTGCCCCCAATCCCTCCCAGCATCAAAGTCTTTTCCAATGAGTTAACTCTTCGCATGAGGTGGCCAAAGTACTGGAGTTTCAGCTTTAGCATCATTCCTTCCAAAGAAATCCCAGGGCTGATCTCCTTCAGAATGGACTGGTTGGATCTCCTTGCAGTCCAAGGGACTCTCAAGAGTCNTATTCAGCCATAAAAAGAACAAATTTGGTACATGCAACAATTTGCAGGGATCTCAAGGCCATTGCGCTGATGAGAAATCAGTCTCAAAAAGTTATGACTCCATTTATATAACATTCTTAAGATGGCAAAAGTACAGTGATGGAGAACAAATAAGTGGCGCCAGGATTTAGGGTTGGGGGAGGGTATAACTATAAAGGGGTAGTATGAGGAAGTTACTTTGGGGTAGCAGAATAATTTTAGGAATTTCATATCCTAATTGTGGTGATCACTATGCTAATCTATTACACATGATAAAGTTTTATACTGCTGATGCTGCTGCTAAGTCGCTTCAGTTGTGTCCGACTCTATGCGACCCCATAGATGGCAGCCCACCAGGCTCCTCCGTCCCTGAGATTCTCCAGGCAAGAACACTGGAGTGGGTTGCCATGTCCTTCTCCAATGCATGAAAGTGAAGAGTGAAAGTGAAGTCGCTCAGTCGTGTCTGACTCTTAGCCACCCGAAGGACTGCAGCCTATCAGGCTCCTCCATCCATGGGATTTTCCAGGCAAGAGTACTGGAGTGGGTCGCCATTTATACAACTATACACCAAAAAGAGAATTATGTTTATCTTCACAGTTCTAGAAAGCAAGAAAATTTATTTCATTTTCCACTTTTTGTTTAAACTGATTTTTTATGTTTAGCTTTGGGCTGTCTTATAACCAATAATGTTAAATGGTTTTCATGTGAAACTTTTTTTATTGACACATGCCATAGAAATAAAAGTGTGAGGTGTATTCCTGTTCAGGTCAGTCGCTCAGTTGTGTCTGACTTTTTGACCCCATGGTATTAAGTAAATTAATTATTTATTTTCTTAATAGTACTTTTATTCTTTTTATTTAAAAGAATAAATGGTCAAACATGAAATTAAATTCAGGTAAAGCTCACTTTTATTTATATTTCATTCTTATTTTAAAATTTTACTATCTCGTTTTTAAGGAAGCCTCTGCAAAGATATTTTTACATAAATTTTCACAGCTCACTCAAATGTAATCTGTATTTAAACTATTTATCTTATGATCTGAGAGACTGTTGGGTTCTACTTTAGCTGTTAATTCTCTCTGGGTTCTACTGGGTTGGGTAGAACTTTGGGTTGGGTAGACTATTGGGTTCTACTTTAGCTGTTAATTCTGTTTATACTGAACTAAATTTACTTCCAATCAAATTGTACACAGAATTCCAATCAAATAAACACAGAAGCTTAAAATTAATTCCTCTCCTAGAATAAGATCTACACAGAGAGTTTGTCCCAAGAGTGAATTTCTTGCGGATGTCTGTCAAACAGAATGAAGTAAGTCAGAAAGAGAAAAACATATATTGTATATTAATGCACATATGTGGGAAAATGGTACAAATGAACCTCCTTGCAGGACAGGTACAGAGGCCAGACGTAGAGAATGGACTTGTGGGCACATCAGGGAAGGGGAGGGGGGGCCAAGCTGGGCGAGGAGCAGCAACATACATACACGACCATGGGCGAAAGCGAGCTGGTGGGGAGCTGCTGTCTATCGCAGGGAACTCAGCTCGGTGCTTTGTGGTGACCTGGAGGGGTGGAATGGGGCAGTGACTGAGAGGGAGACTCACGAGGGCGGGGATATATGTACACAAATAGCGGATCCACTTCGTGGTACAGAACTAACACAACATTGTGAAGCAATTATACTCCAATTAAAAAATATATATAAATGAACAAAAAATATAAACACAATTTTTTAAGGGACCTAAAAATTATGTATGCTGTGACTACATTTACATGTATAATTGTTTACATACAAATACATTTTAATATAGCGAAGACAATAAAAAATACTAAGTGTCTCTCATACAATGATCCTTATGGACACTAAAATATTAGTGTCTCTCACATAGTGTAAATGTGTTCTTGTGGCTAAAATGACCAGTGTTCAATATTTTCAATTTTTTTCCCTAGATATGTAAAAGTTTGTATTTCTTAGTTCTGCAAACGAAGCAGAACCATGTGGCTAGTTCTATCAATGAACAGTGGCCAGAGGTGGAATGTTCCTTCTACACCAAAGCATTTACAAGTCAGCACGGGATTCACCACGCTGTCTTTCCTGGCAAAAGAACCTTGAGGCATCATTAAGAAGGAGTTACCAGAGAAAGGAAGCAGTCTGGATTGTTGAGCCACTGCATAAAGTGCTGCCCTGGAGAAACTCCTGGACTCTTAGCAGATTTGCCCAAGTAAGAAACTTTTATGTGAGATGCCTCTGAGATTCTGGCATAGTTTACTACTGCAGCATCCCCTGCTGCTGCTGCTGCTAAGTCGCTTCAGTCGTGTCCGACTCTGTGCGACCCCATAGATGACAGCCCACCATGCTCTGTTGTCCCTGGGATTCTCCAGGCAAGAACACTAGAGTAGGTTGCCATTTCCTTCTCCAATGCATGAAAGTGAAAAGTGAAAGTGAGGTTGCTCAGTCGTGTCCGACTTTTTGCGACCCCATGGACTGCAGCCTACCAGGCTTTTCCGTCCATGGGATTTTCCAGGCAAGAGTACTGGAGTGGGGTGCCATTGCCTTCTCCAGCAGAATTCCCTAGCCTAAACTAAAAAGTTGAATCTGTATACTAACTCCGCCTATATCAAAGGTTGTCATGGCCTTTTCTGTTTTCCATACATCAGATAATAGTTATAAGTTACAGCTTTTCTAATAATATTTAATATAATTAGGCTTTTAATTAAAAACTTATTCTATTAGTCTCTACCACCAACTTAATGGCTCAGATGGTAAAGAATCTGCCTGCAATGTGGGAGACTTGGGGTCGATCCCTGGCTTGGGAAGATCCGATGGAGAAGGGAATGGCAACCCACTCCAGTATTCTTGCCTGGAGAATTCCATGGACAGAGGAGCTTGGTGGGCTACAGTTCATTGTGTCGTATAGAATCAGACATGACTGAGTGACAACCCACTCCAGTATCCTAGCCTGTAGAATCCCCATGGACAGCAGAGCCTGGTGGGCTACAGTCCATGGGGTCACAAAGAGGCAGATACGACCAAGCTACTAAGCACAGCACGTATCTCAAACTTCCACCTTGTGCTAATGATTATCAACCAATAAAAGAGGATACATTTGCTTATGCAGTATTTTAATTCATTAAATAACCATCAATGCTTTTAGTCATGTTCCCTGGGAAGCAGGCCCTGAGACAGATTTGCATGCAGGAAGATTTATTAGGAGGTTCTCTTGGCATGAACACTTCCAGTGATATGCAGAATTGGATAGAGGGAGAAGCTGGGCTGTGAAAGCTTATAATTCCTAAACCAAAGCTACGGGTGGCTCTGAAGCTAGGGTGGCCCTCAGCAGTGTTCCAAGTTGAGGCAAGCATGCTGGGCCCTGGTATACCCTCCAATGATCAGACACTGGATAAAAGACTGCCCCCAGGAAGTGGGTGTGACCTTGGGTAAGACAGTTTCTCGATAGAGCTGACATCTTGAGAGCGGTGAGCCACAGCATTCCCAGCAGCTAGACAAACAAGTCCTTCAGCCCTGAAGAGTAATATGGTGTCAGTGGAATCTACCCCAGTGTACAGTATACCTCATAATCATGAAGAGGCATTTATCTATCTGACATTGTTAGACGATCACCACCACCATCATCATTGTCCCATTGCTAACAGCTTTACTACACGCCCAGGCACATGTCTTAAGGACTTTGAAACTGTTAACTTACATAACTCCCCAAATAACCCTGTAATAACTCATGTAATTCCCCCAGATAACCCTACAATATAATCTTAAATGCCTTTTGTCTTCAAAATTAAAAATCAATATAGGTGCTTTATGCAACATACCCTAATCCCAGAAATGCATCACTAATGACCAGTCATTTGCATTTTAACTTACTGCATCCAGTATGAGCAGTATCATTCAGGAACTATCACGGGGCAGGATAGTTACTCTTTTCATGGGCTGCACCGTCTAAATCATGGATGGTATCATGATGTTTGTAATTTACTTTAAAGTAATTGAGCATGGATAATGTGACACTATGTGTGAATATATATGTGTGTTGATTTAGGCTATGTCATAAGCGCTATTGCTTGCCATAATTAGGAATTCACACTCCCAGGTATGGTCAGCTGGTATTTACCCACAAAGCCACACTCCAGAGGAAGCTACTGCAAGTGCTTTCGTCATACTTATCTTGATCAACACCAGAATTTTGCTAATTAGCATAATGAAATATTAACAATCAGTTTTCATTGGTGAAATTAGTGTTGTTCAAGGTATATGGTTTGGCTCATATATTTTAGACATTCCACTTTTGCTGAATAGGGTATAACAATCTAGTAAGCACCATAATCTGTATCTCTAGGAAAGGTACCAACCTGTATCTAGCTATTGATTCATTGGATTCTGGTTGTCTGAATCCTGCCTCCAAATATTACTGCATCTACCTTAAGTGAACTTTTCATGCATGTTGTAGTCATGTGGCACATGCATGCTCAGTTGTGTCTGACTCTTTGTGACCCCACGGACTGTAGCCCACCGCCTCTGTCCATAGGACTTTCCCAGCAAGAATACTGGAGTGGGTTGCCGTTTCCTTTTCCAGGTGACCTTCCTGATCCAGGGATTGCACCCACGTCTCCTGCATCTCCTACATTGATAGGAAGATTCTTTACTGCTGAGCCACTGGGGAAGCCCTCAATTGTGGTAGCCAATCTTCAAATTGATCCTTAATGCCCTTAATATTAGTGATTGTTAGTATTTATCCCTTTGTATAGTTCTCTCCACCCTCACACTGAAGAGAGATGACCTGTGTGATTAAGATAGTCTGGAAATGAAGATAGTGCCTTCCAAGGCTGTCTTAAAAGATATTGCAGACTCTGCCTTTTTCTCTCTTGGATTATCTATTCTGGAGGAAGACAGGCACCATGCTGTGAAACTTACAGCGCCACCCACAGTGGGAGGAGCTTGGTCCCCTGCTGGTGGTCAGCACTATCTTGCCAGCTGTAGAGTGAGCCATCGTGGAAGCAGATCCTTCGGGTCTAGCCAAGCCTTCAGCTAACAACGGCCCCAGCCAGCATTTGGACTCATGAGAGACCCCAAACCAAAACTACCCAGCCAACTTGATTTATCCCTGATCTACAGAAACTATGAGTTAATAAATGTTTATTGTTACTTTAGGTCACAAAGTTTTGAGGTAATTTGTTATGCAGCAATAGATACAATACATCGTACTACTGATACATAAAAGGACATAAAAGGGAGGTGGAACCTAATTGAATTTTCTAAAATGAACTATTGTACGTAAGCCTCCTTGCTAATAACTATTTATTTTAAAAGGTCTGTTTATATGTAGAACTTGGTCAAATACATGCTCTCACTGTGACTGAGTGGCAGGGCTATGTCCGAGTCACCACCCTCTTCACTGACATCAAAAATTGGTGACAGCTTCTAACTGTCAAAAAGAACAAAATAACGTACATGACCAAATTGACTTAGATAATTTTGCAAGACAGGCCTATTGATTTTTCTGCCTACTACAGCTTGGCTCTTGCCATTTCTCTTTATCACCACCACCAACCCAGTCCAGACTACCTTCATCTCTCTCTCTGGACCACTACAACCTCCTCACTCATCTAGTCATACCCGCACGTCCTCTTCCATCCCATTATCAATATTAGCGTTAGAGTGGCCCTTTTAAAACACCCATCTATTCAAGTAATTCCACCACCACCTCTTCCCCTATTTAAAATCTTTTAGGTCTCAGAAAAGATCATAAGGCAGAGATATAGCCTAACATAGCCCTACCAAACTCCTGGCCAATCCAGTCCTATTGACTAAGTGTTGTCCTGAACTCTTCTCACTCTCGCTCTCTTTGATTGCCCGTCCTTCAGTTATTCTTTTCCTGTTCCCGCTCACAGCAGGGAATTTGCCAGTGGCATTTCTTCTGCCTTGAAATCTCTTCCTTTTCCCCTTTGTCTAGTTCATGTCTGCTTATCCTTCACATCTCGTGCATAAGTCAAAACTTTCCCCAACCTCCCTGATTCGCTCAGCCTCACACATTGCCTCTTGGTGTACCTGTCACACTGCAGTTTTACATTTGTTTGTGTAACTAGTTGACCAATGTTTGTGTTTACTGCTGTACATTCTTTAAGAGCACACACCATATCTAATTTAACTCATTTATGTATACCTTGGAGCCGAAGAACACAGTGCATATTTGGTAGATATTTGATTAAAAAACCAAATAACTGATTAACTCATTGAATGAACTCAGGTGGGTGTAAATGTTGCTCTAGAGCCAGAGCGTCTAGGTTGAGATTCTGGCAGTTCCTGACTGTGTAAGGTTAAAATTGCATCACCTCGCTGTCCTCTCTAAACGGGGAATAATAATTACCTTGTAGGGTATTGCAAGGAATAAATGAGTACTGTATAGCCAGTGCAATCTTTATTGCTACTGTTATTAACATGCTTAGTCATTTTGTCATGCTAGTTCCTTTAGGCCATGGCTACTACTTCCTTGGATAAATTCATTCTTTTTTTATAGATAACAAATCCCAAGTGTCTGTGTAAAAACAAGAAGCTATATCAACGACACAAAGTGAGGGCAGAGTCTCTAAACCTTTTTGATTGTCCTGTTTTGACTAAGGTATAAGGACACTCATATTAATCCTCATATCACGGTGTTTCTTTGGTAGTATACTATTTATACAAAAAGACAAAGCAGGATTTGGATTATGAGAATTTCAAAGAGTTCTATAGCTATCTTTTACTAGGGCATAGCTAACACACCAAAAAAAAAAAAACTCTATTAGTCTTTGCCCTGCTTCATTCCGCATTCCAAGGCCAAATTTTCCTGTTACTCCAGGTGTTTCTTGATTTCCTACTTTAGCATTCCAGTCCCCTATAATGAAAAGGACATCTTTTTTGGGTGTTAGTTCTAAAAGATCTTGTAGGTCTTCATAAAACCGTTCAACTTCAGCTTCTTCAGCATTACTGGTTGGGGCATAGACTTGGATAACTGTGATATTGAATGGTTTACATTGGAGACGAACAGAGATCATTCTGTCGTTTTTGAGATTGCATCCAAGGACTGCATTTCGGACTCTTTTGTTGATCATGATGGCTACTCCATTTCTTCTGAGGGATTCCTGCCTGCAGTAGTCGATATAATGGTCATCTGAGTTAAATTCACCCATTCCAGTCCATTTTAGTTTGCTGATCCCAAGAATGTCAACGTTCACCCTTGCCATCTCTTGTTTGACCACTTCCAATTTGCCTTGATTCATGGACCTGACATTCCGGGTTCCTATGCAATTTTGCTCTTTATAGCATCGGATCTTGCTTCTATCACCAGTCACATCCACAGCTGGGTACTGTTTTTGCTTTGGCTCCATCCCTTCATTCTTTCTGGAGTTATTTCTCCACTGATCTCCAGTAGTATATTGGGCACCTAATGACCTGAGGAGTTCCTCTTTTGGTATCCTATCATTTTGCCTGTTCATGGTGTTCTCAAGGCAAGAATACTGAAGTGGCTTGCCATTCCCTTCTCCAGTGGACCACATTCTGTCAGACCTCTTCACCATGACCTGCCCATCTTGGGTTGCCCCGCAGACATGGCTTGGTTTCATTGAGTTAGACAAGGCTGTGGTCCTAGTGTGATTAAATTGACTAGTTTTCTGTGAGTATGGTTTCAGACTGTATTTACCAAAAATGGCCATATGTTATTTTCTGGTTCACATACACTTTGAGAGTATAGGCTATCCCTCTAAAGGGGGGTCGTGTATTTCCTTCCCAGCAAATCTGGTTGGGTTTTTATGATCTATGAATAAAATGGGGCAGAAGTGATTATGTGTGAAAAATGAGCATTAGTTATAAAAGGCAATACAGTTTCTGCCAGATTCTCTCTCCCTTTTGGTTATTAGCCTCTGAAGGCTTGAACCACCACATAAAAGTCCAGCTGCTCCAAAGCTGCTGTCCTGAGAGGAACATGTGAAAAGAACATCTTAGTGGAAGGATGTTTCTGAAGGGCCCAGCTTTTCCAGTTTAACCAGCTTTCCCAACCCAAGTGTCAGATGCATGTGTGAGGGAGCCTTCAAATGAGCCCATTTGACAGTTTATCATAACTATCACATAATCTAACATTCCCTGAGCATTGTTTGACAATACTCTGTATTTACCAAAAATGGCTACATGTTATTTTCTGGTTCACATGCACTTCTGGAGTATTGGTTCTTTCCCTAAAGTGGAGGTAGTTTATTTCCCTCCCAGCAAATCTGGATGGGCTTGACAGAAAACATATGAAACCCTGTGGGGGAACTATCTAGCTGAATTCAGTCCACTCCAGACCTATGAGCAATAAAAATGGTTGGTATTGCTTTGACCCATGAGGTTTGGAGTTGATATTTTATTAACTAATAGATAACTGGAATATATGGTAACTTCTTAATGTTTGCATATCCATACAATTTTCTTTTATAATTTTATTTATTTATATTTGGCTGGCCTGGGTCTTCATTGCTTCACTGGCTTGTCTGTAACAGCAGCGAATGGGGGCTACTCTCTAGTTGCAGTGAGCAGGTTTCTCACTGTGGTGGCTCCTCTTGTTGCTGAGCTTGGGCTCTAGGGTGGATGAGCTTTAGCACTCACCGCACATGGGCTCAATAGTTGTGGTTCTCTGGTTCTGAAGCACAAGCACAAAAGTTGTGGCCCACATGGTTAGTTGATCTGTGGCATGTGGGATCTTCCTGGATCACGGATTGGGCCCATGTCTCCTGCGTTGGCAGGTGGGTTCTTTATCACTGAGTCACTAGAGAAGCCCAGGAATGCAATAAAAATAAATAAATAAATAAAAATAAAATTCCTATTACTATTTCCATGATAATTTAGGAAAAGTAGAGTTATTTTATTTAGAGTACACAGTTTGTGCTATAAATCTCTCTAGTTTATTTGGCTAATTAAGTTTAAAAAAAAAGCTCTACTGATGCATTTTTCACCTGACTGTCATTGAATGGTACTTTACAGACTTTGCACAGCGCTCATGTGGCTTCATAATTAAGCTTTTCAAATTAATTAGGCCAATAAAAACAGTTAAATCACAGAAAGACTTCTTGGGTCACTTGGTCCAAGATCCATCCCACATTAAATAAAGTTTTCAGAGAGAAGCCAATGACCACCAAGGGTCAGTATGTTCCTTGAAGTAAGGAGACTTCAAGGTCTGGGAAAGAATGAGGATCCTAAATTATGCCAATTAAACTTACGAATGTTTCACTGTTTAGGAGGGCTGCCATGTATATTGTTTCATTAAAAAATAATAGCATAGAATAATGAAGATGAAAAGGTGATTTCTATACATATGTGTTCATGAAAACAAGCAGTTATAAATTTATGTATAAATTTAAGGAGTTTAAGAGAGGAAACAAACATTATTTATACTCTGTTGTTGCAAGTCATTTTAAATGTCTTCTGATGCTGACTAAAGAATGACAAGACTTCAAGCTTTCACACAAAACATCTATGCTCTCACTTTTGTCCCTAATCTTCAACATCAGCTCTGTATTTCCTGTTGGACACTCACATATAGAAGCTTAGAAGTTTTATTTATGCTCTGTCTGCTCAGGCTGCTTTGTTCATACAAATCTAGCATAAAATCTATCAAACAAAAATCACGAAATGTTAGATTATGTGATAGTTATGATAATGGTTATGATGATGGAAGGGTACATTTTCTTAAATCTTCAGAATTTTAAAGTAAAGATCATTTATCTGGTTCTTTTGTGTTTGTTTATTTTAATGGTACAGAAATTTGGAAATTTTAGAAAACTCTCAAACTGAAAAAGCCTCAGATATTCAATTTACTATATGGATTATAAATGTTGCACACATACAAATTTATACACTAAAATACAATAAATTATATAATGTATACATATTCCAGTTATAGATGTATAGTGGAATATCTTGTTTCGTCTTATGTACTGTTATTCATCATTCCAAATAATAAAGACATTCTTCTATTTAACTATCCTGAGATTTTAAGATTTCAACTAAGAAGACATATGCATTAAGCTGTCCAGAATCAAGTATTAATGGACTGAAACAGACTACAGTTCTATGGGTCCCAGTAATTTCTGAGGTATGCATAATGGATGCTAAGACTAAGAGACTACCCTCTGCCCTAAATAAACCTAAAACATTAATTCTAGTGGGAATTTCCACTAAAAATAAACAGCAATAAAATGAAAAAAGAATGGAGCTTTCTTTAACTGTTAAGAAATTATAACTAAGTATTGCAGTCCAAATCACACAGACAAAAATAAGTTTTTCCAAGAAGAAAAAAAATATCTATGAACTGAAATAAGTATAGGTATTGTTCTCAGGAGTGTTGAGGCAAAGTTTCTGTTTGTAATTGCAACCTTAGTGATTGATAACTATCATCTTTTTATCTATTGTTTTTATAGGTCTATAAATTTTATAGATACAAAAATTATAGACTTTTATAATTTACTAACAATTTAGATAATTAAATGGTCCAGTTCACTTTCTTAACCACGTTTTATTTATAGCAATATTCATTCTAACACTATACAGGCAGTATTAAAAGTATACAAACATTTTAAAAGCCAACTACATTTTTTCCTATTTTAATTACAATATACATTAACACTTTTTTCAATGGACAAAATATTATAAAGATTCCATCTGTTCTATTTTTTATGGAAGAATATCAAGCATACAAATAGCATCTTTCTCTATGGTCAGTTGTGTCTATCCGCTTCAGTTTCAGATTGAGATTTACCTAATGAAAATTCAACCATTGATTTGGAGATTTACACGTGCTTGTGCATGTATTTTCTAATTAAATCTTCCTACTGTGAAGGCAATGTAGTTGGTCCCATATTGCTTAAAAGGAAATCGAGGAATTGTGTGGTTTGGGGCCCAGGGTAGGCCACCCCCAAATATGCCACAAGAGCAAAATTGGTTATTTCAGATTTAAGTTACTTTAGAAATAGAAAATGCAAGAGCGACATTTTGACCTTTCTTTTAGTCTTCTTAAAAGTAGTAAATATATCTCCCATGTGAAAGGTGCCCTCTTTATACCAGGAGTTGAAAGACATCCTTACCACCAGACAAAGGGAATTCAGGGTTAAGAAGGTTATAGCAACAAACCTTGCTACTTCTTTACTAATTTCTACTCACGTCCAAACTTTGCTTAAATTCCTTGCTAAGTAAGCACCCAAAGCCTAATTTTCTCTGTTCTGTCAATTCTTTTGTTTAAAAAGTATAAAACCTGTCTGTTTTGGCCACTTCTTAGGTCCCATTTCTATGAGACCTTTGTGCGTGCAAATTAAATTTATTTTCCTTCTGCTAATCTATCTTGTGCCAATTTTATTACTAGCCTACCCACAAGAACTCAAGAAGGGTAGAGGGAGAAATATCCCCCTCTATGATGGTTGGCAAGCCAGGCAGGAGGCTGGATGGACCCTGGACCAAGGCTGCTACAGCTGAGAATTTCTGCAACATCTGATAACTGCAAGCAGATGTAAAATTTCTTACCACATCAACCTCCTGGATCTCTGCCTGCAGGATGTAGTGGAGGTAAAAGTGGAGCAAGTCCATTTTTGCTTTTGCTTTAAATTTAGAAAAGAAGGAGAAAATATTTGTGGAACTAATTCCTTATGACACAGCAGCTCTGATATTCAATTAATGAGTACTGTTGGTTTGCATTGATCCTTTTCTTCCAGAGACAGTAACTGTTTTTGTTTGTCTCTGTCTGTTGTGTTGTTTGTCATGAGGAAGAACCATCCAGCAGAACAGTGGCAAAGACCCTTTGGAAGCCTGTTGTTTAAGCCACCCTCACAGATTGGTATTAATACCTCTCACCAGATCAACATCTATTTAGACAAATTTTCCTGTGGGCCCTCTATACAGAAACCAGATGAAGTTTTTCCTTCCATCTTGTTCTGTGTCTTGAAAGATTGGCTTTTTGTTCAGTGAGAATATTTTCTCTGGTCTTCAATATATGGAAGGTGCATTCACCATAGTGCACCTAGTGAATCATCCATAGACTGGAGTCAGGACATAAAATCAAAAGTAGCGCTTTGTCCTACTGTGCCAGATCTCACAGGAATTTGTCATAAGAGGTCTCAGTCCATAAGGGTCCTTTGTTATTGTTGCCTTGTTAGTGCTGAAAAAGTCCAGTTCCAGCAGTGTCACATACCTGATGTTATTGCTGATCTTGTTCGTGACACCAGTCGTCTTGCTGTTCACACTGGGTACACTGTTCGCTGAACCCATGGTAGGCAAGACGTGAGCTAAGGGGCTGGAAGAAAACACAAGGAGCCACAGAAACTGCAGACACACTTGTTCTCTCCTGGTTGGCACAGCCAGCCGTGGCAGCAGACATGACATAACGTAGCATAATCGCACACAACCCTTCAGGGCTTTTTCCAGGTGAAGCTTATATAGGCATACCACACAAAGTAGCCTGTGACCAAATGAGTACCTCATGACGCACATGCGCAGTGCTATAAGTGATCTCAACTGTTACGTAACAATGCCATCACTGTTTGCAGGACACGGGGCAAGAGAGCCTGAGAGCCTGGGCTGAGAGAGCCTGGGCTGAGAGAGCCTGAATGACGTCTCTTGTTAATTTCCCCACACTTGGTCTGTGACTGGACGCATGCATTTTCATGAGAAAATGGAGACACCATTTTTACTACATTCTTACCTCGTGTAGCAGCAAAGGGCTTTGATTTTCTTTGGCTAACTCTGGAAGCAAACTTTCTGGGTCTAATGAGGGCAACATCTTCTCTTGTGGGATACCTCTTGTGTCTTTGGTTAAGCCATAAAAAAACTTACTAGCTTGAGTTTTTGTTTGAAATTATGTAAGATCTTACTTCTCAATGGCCAGACAATGGATCTAATTCATATTTAATAGGAAAGTTTTTTTGAGAATGCTTATCATAAACAGCTGTCAAATCGGTACTGCTAGAGGAATAAAATTGAAGTTAAAAAAAGGATAATGGCTAGACATTAGACTTAAAATGTCAAATGTAAATTTCACTTCTAAATTGCTGCATCTCCTCAACAATTCCCTAGGCCCTCTTACAAATAATTAGAAAATAAATCTGTTAGAGGCCGATATTCAAGGGTTAATATAAACAGTTGTATTTATCTTGAAATCTCTACAAAATGGAATTATAGCTCTAAAAGCAAATCAAAACCCACCTATCTTTACCAATGTCAAGTTCTCAGCTATTTCTCTGCAAATGCTTACAGATATTATAAAAGATCAGAGTATAGCAAAATTGTACTAAAGAAGAAATTTTTTTTGAATAATAATTATCCTAAGACTTACGCTAATATAGAAATATACTCCAACTCTCAAGATAAAATTTAGATTTACATTCTCTGCACCTTTGTAAATCTATCATGTCTTTGAAATGTAAATACAGCCTGCATTGGCTGAGACTGAGCCTGGATTAGATCAATTGGTAGAAACTAAAATAAGCAAACAGATAAAAAAAAGAAAAAAAAGAGAGAGAGAAAGAAAAACTTTTTTCCCTTTTCAGTTTTATTAAGATATAAATGACAGACAGCACTTTATAAAGTGTACTGCATAATTCTTTGACTTATATACATCATGAAATGATTATTACAGCAAGTTTAGTGAACATCCACATAGACATAAAATTAAAGAAATAGAAAATGTTTTCTTTTGATGAGATATCTTAACATTTAATCTTTTAACAACTTTCATATATAACATATAGCGGTATTGAAAGTGAAAGTGAAAGTGAAAGTGAAGTCGCTCAGTCGTGTCCGACTCTTTGCGACCCCGTAAACTGTAGCCTACCAGGCTTCTCAGTCCATGGGATTCTCTAGGCAAGAATACTGGAGTGGGTTACCATTTCCTTCTCCAGGGGATTAATTGTATCTATATAACACATTGCACCTTTAGTTCTTATATTTCTTATAATTGGAACTTTATACCTTTTTACTGTTTTTATCCAATTCACTCAGTCTCCAACACCATCTTTCTGGTAACTGCAAACATGATCGTTTTCTATCCCATCACTTCATGGGAAATAGATGGGGAAACAGTGGAAACAGTGCCAGACTTTATTTTTTAGGCTCCAAAATCACTGCTGATGGTGACTGCAGCCATGAAATTAGAAGACGCTTACTCCTTGGAAGAAAAGTTATGTCCAACCTAGATAGCATTTTCAAAAGCAGAGACATTACTTTGCCGACTAAGGTCCGTCTAGTCAAGGCTATGGTTTTTCCTGTGGTCATGTATGGATGTGAGAGTTGGACTGTGAAGAAGGCTGATCGCCGAAGAATTGATGCTTTTGAAGTGTGGTGTTGGAGAAGACTCTTGAGAGTCCCTTGGACTGCAAGGAGATCCAACCAGTCCATTCTGAAGGAGATCAACCCTGGGATTTCTTTGGAAGGAATGATGCTAAAGCTGAAACTCCAGTACTTTGGCCACCTCAT
>SJYT01057071.1:88137-222197 GCA_006410635.1 Cephalophus harveyi
ATTTATGGACCATTTGAATATTTAACTGGTTTTTCAAAATAGTCTGAAGCACCTACAATAAGGAAGCATTGAATTTTTTATGTTTTCTAATTATTTGCCAAAGAATGAAAGATAATAAGGAAAAAAAAATCATCAGATAGTTGGATTGAATAATTTTCTAGGTTTTATAAGAAGGAAAATTGAGAAAGATGATTTAAGTACAATGACATGGTCTCATGATTAAGAATGGTAATACATTAGATAAAATATAAGGTATTATAACTTTCAGTTTCATGAGAAGGTTGAAAAGCATAAATTGCTAATGTTTCCAGATGACAAAACTCAGTAACATTAGACATGTGATGATGTAACTGCTTACCTGTAAAAATATGAAAATCAGTGCAGTTAATTCTAAAATTTATAAAGTCTAAATTCTAATTCTATACTGCTCAGTATTTCCTGTTAATGGAAATATGTGTATAGTGAAGAAGGAAATAGAAATGAGAGGTACTTAATATGGAGAACATTTAATTAATATCTGAAGAACACATATAAAATTCATTAATTTAACAAAGATTATTGAAAGAGGCAAAAACTGTTTTAAAGCCCATGGAAAATGCCTCTCTACATTAACTGAAACTAAACATCCTAAAATATATAACTTTTTATCTAGGAAATATCTAATAGAGACTATTCTTTCATTACCTGTACTTCATCCCCTAGGACCAAGACAGAACTTGCTTTTTTTGTGTGTGAAATGTCAATTCAGAACACTGTTGTTGACCATTCTGCCCTCTTTTGAAACAGAGGCTAACTTATTTATTCTAACTGGTGACCTCAACAAATTTAGTCAGTAACCCCAAAAACCTTCCTGTTTTCCTCTTCAGCCTATTAATAATTTTCTCAGCAACACATTGGTAACTTACTCACATCTTGACCCCATCATTATTCGGGTTAAAATTCAGTAGCATCTGGATCTCATTGTTCTTTGCCATCCCCATGTCATTTCTGCTTACCTCAGCAAAAAGTAGTTCTACTAGAATGACTAGTTCTTATAAAACATATATTTTCCTTTCTTTCATCCCACAAATTCACTGAAATCAGCTTTAACATCACTGAACTCTTTATTTTTAAAATCTATCAGTTAAATTTAACTACAAAAATCCTTATATTCCAACAATGTCTTGGTCTCTCATTTATACCAACGTAGGTACTCAGAAGGCAATGGCATCCCACTCCAGTATTCTTGCCTGGAAAATCCCATGGATGGAGGAGTCTGGTAGGCTGCAGTCCGTGGGGTCGCTAAGAGTTGCACACGACTGAGTGACTTCACTTTCACTTTTCACTTTCATGCATTGGAGAAGGAAATGGCAACTCACTCCAATGTTCTTGCCTGGAGAATCCCAGGGACAGCAGAGCCTGGTGGGCTGCTGTCTATGGGGTCTCACAGAGTCGGACACAACTGAAGCGACTTAGCAGCAGCAGCAGCAGCAAGTACTCAGAATGCACTAAATCATACAATTTCACAACACCTGCCTTGACAATCTTCGGGTATAACAGAAGCTCACTTCTCATTTCAAAGTCAAGCAGCAGTGCTTAAGGGCATGAAACTTCTAGCCATTTTAATCTGAAGTTAAAATTAAAATTTATCCTTTTCCCTTCCTAATTAAGGCTCAGTTCAGTTCAATTCAGTCACCCAGTTGTGTCCAATCCTTGGCGACCCCATGAACTGCACAGGCCAGGCCCCCCTGTCCATCACCAACTCCCGGATTCATCCAAACACATGTCTATTGAGTCGGTGATGCCATCTAACCATCTAATCCTCTGTCATCTCCTTCTCCTCCTGCCCTCAATCTTTCTGAGTAACAGGTTCTTTTCAAATGAGTCAGCTCTTCACATCAGGTGGCCAAAGTATTGGAGTTTCAGCTTCAACATCAGTCCTTCTAATGAACACTCAGTACTGATCTCCTTTATGATGGACTGGTTGGATCTCCTTGCAGTCCAAGGGGCTCTCAAGAGTCTTCTCCAACAACATAGTTCAAAAGCATCAATTTATTCAGCACTCAGCTTTCTTTATAGTCCAACTCTCCTGTCCATATATGACTACTGGAAAAACCATAGCCTTGACTAGATTGGACCTTGTTGACAAAGTAATGTCTTTGTTTTTTAATACACTGTCTAGGTTGGTCATAACTTTCCTTTGAAGGAGTAAGCATCTTGTAATTTCATGGCTGCAATCACTATCTGCGGTGATTTTGGAGCCCCCCCAAAATAAAGACAGCCCATGTTTCTACTGTGGCTGGAAACATCTATTTCTCTATCTATTCACCATGAAATGATGGGACCAGATGCCATGATCTTTGTTTTCTGAATGTTGAGCTTTATGCCAACTTTTTCACTCTCCTCTTTCACTTTCATCAAGTAGCTCTTTAGTTCTTCTCCAATTTGTGCCATGAAAGTGGTCTCATCTGCATATCTGAGGTTATTGATATTTCTCCCAGCAATCTTGATTCCAGCTTGTGCTTCTTCCAGCCCAGCGTTTCTCATGATGTACCCTGCATATAAGTTAAATAAATAGGGTGACAATTTACAGCCTTGATTTACTCCTTTTCCTACTTGGAATGAGTGTGTTGATTCATGTCCAGTTTTAACTGTTGCTTCCTGAACTGCATACAGGTTTCTCAAGAGGCAGGTCAGGTGGCCTGGTATTCCCATCTCTTCAGAATTTTCCAGTTTATTGTGATCCACACAGTCAAAGGCTTTGGCATAGTCAATAAAGCAGAAACAGATGTTTTTCTGGAACTCTCTTGCTTTTCCCATGATCCAGCAGATGTTGGCAATTTGATCTCTGGTTCCTCTGCCTTTTCTAAAACCAACTTAAACATCTGGAGGTTCACAGTTCACATATTGCTGAAGCCTGGCTTGGAGAATTTTGAGCATTACTTTAATAGCATGTGCCATGAGTGCAATCATGTGGTAGTTTGAGCATTCTTTGACATTGCCTTTCTTTGGGATTGGAATGAAAACTGACCTTTTCCAGTCCTGTGACCACTGTTGAGTTTTCAAATGTGCTGACATATTGAGTGCGACACTTTCACAGCATCATCTTTAAATTTTTTTGTGTTTTTTCTAAATTTAAATTTATTTATTTTAATTGGAGGTTANGCATGTTAAGATACATAATAACTAATAACTACTGAAAGCTTACTATGTGTTAGGCATTGTTCTGAAAGCCCATTTATTTCTCGTAACCAAATATAAAGTAGACACTAGTAATATTCCTATTTTCAGCTTAAAATGCTTAAGAACGGGTTGATACCTATACAAAGGACAGGTAGCAGCATCAAGAGTCTCACCTAGGCAGTTAACAGAGCCCACAGCACTATAATGTCTTTTCAGATTTTCAAAATGAACCCTCTGAAAAGATGGTTCAAGTTTATCTTGTACCTTTATATAACTCCTGCTATACCATGTATGAGGGGCCATGTATGGCTCAGTTTGAGAAGCATGGAGCTAAAAGATCACTTAATAAAAATAAAGGCAGCTATTAGGAAAGAAGTCACAAATAGATGATATGTAGATATAATTAGAAATTACTTGGGACAATAAAGGAATACCCTGAGTAGGGGTAGGAAGCACTTTATAAAGACACTTGAAGGTAGAAAAAAAAATTGCTAATGAATAAGGGATCTGGTTTGAGAATTCAAATCCTACCCAAAAAAGCAGGGTTTCCCAGAATGGGCCACTGAGATTATTTCTCTTTACTAATCACCTTCAGACAGCTGGAACAACCATGATCACTTTCCTTAAGCATAGGTGATAGGTGAAGTCGCTCAGTCGTGTCCGACTCTTTGCGACCCCGTGGACTGTAGGCTTCTCTGTCCGTGGGATTCTCCAGGCAAGAATACTGGAGTGGATTGCCATTTCCTTCTCCAGGGGATCTTCCCGACCCAGGGATCGAACCCGGGTCTCCCGCATTGGAGGCAGACGCTTTAACCTCTGAGCCACCAGGGAAGCCCACAATACATATGGAATTTCCTAACACTTGTATGGCTGTGTACCCTTGTGTTATCTGCGTGCGTGTACTGTAGTGGGGTGGCTGTTGTTCTTCGGCCTCTTATCTCGTTTTCTTTCTAGTTACCACGGAACGAGTGTTGACCGAGACTTACGTATCATCCAATCAAATCAAAGGACTGTTCTTCCTACACAATGCATCTCTTGCATTGTTAACTTATGCATGTGTAATGCTTTGCCATTTACATAGCACTAAATGAGGTGACCCAAATAACACAGGTCTTTAAGTAAGGATCTTTTCTGAACTCTTAATTTGTGTGGTGTGGGTAATAAAGAGAAAAGAAATGTCCCGGCTTCCTGCAGTGAAATTGATCTTTCTAAGGCTCCTGAAACACTGTTTCAGAGTAGAAAAAAGAAGTTGAGCCAAGTACTAGAATCATAGGAAAATATTTTTCTCAAATTGAGGAGAGAACATGTATCAATAACTTGGTAACCAACATGCATTATTTTTAACTTACCATTTAACATTTGAAATATATACTACAATAAAAATTTCAAAAATGAGAATTTCTTTATAATTTCTTATATGCCCTCTGTTGTAGAATGAGAGGGAAGGAGGACAGTTAGTGAAACTGTTGCTAAAACTCAGCCTCTGTTCACCAGTGCCTAATAGAAACCTGGAGACAGGGTTTTGGATAAAGTAGAAAAGAGTAGCTTTTATTGCTTTGCCAGGCAAAGGAGGCCACAGTGGACTAGTTCCCTGACGACCATGTGACCCACCCTGGAAGGTTAGTGAGTTTTATAGTGTTCAAGGAATAGGACTGATGAGCTCATGGACAGTTCTTCGATTGGTTGGCATTAGGGTGAGGTTTCAAGTATCATTAGCCTTCTGATTTCAGCTAGTCTGGGATCTGTGTTCTTGTGGTCAGCAGTTTTCATCTGAAGTGTGGTCCTTCCTGTATAAACAACCTAGGAATGTTTGTCAGGCCTTTATCTGTGTCTTTCAGAAAACTGAGAGTTGGTGACTGTGTTATATGGCCAAATTATAGTCTAAATTGTTAGCAGTTCCCTAGCCCAACAGTTATTCTGTTTCTACATCTTCACATTTTCCAGTCATTAACTCTTGAGTCAGCATTTTACTTCAAAAGACAAGGACACAGAGACTTCAGTCGGGACCCTGCTCATCTCAGCACCAAGTCTCAGCACCCCCTGTAAAGGAAATAAATTATACCTGGGTCCTTAAACCACTGTAAGAATTAGAGACAAAAGTGAGTCCCAAATAGAGAAAGCAAATTCAGGTTAGAAAATTCAGTTCAGAGTCTGTCAGCGTGAAGTAGATTCTTACTTTACTTGCTAAGAACAAATATTAAAGTGAAAATTGCTTACCAGTAGTAAGGTTACTAGATACCTAGTATCTACTAGATTACCAGATAGCTACATTTCCTTCCTTGAGTCATACCACCTGACTTTACCTAACTTCTGTAAAGAACCAATAAGCACTCTCATCATTCACTGTATTCTGAGATTTTCTGGTGTCCTCTCCCGTTCATAAACGTATGCTTTTTGTAACACTGGCAACTTGTGTAAGTGTGGAGAACAAATGCTCTACTCATTCAGACCAGTTTTCACTGGGGATTAGGGGAGGAAAGGGTTGGCCTGTGTTCTGTATTTTGTTATAGTTGCCAGAGGCTCTTACCAAACTAACATTGCTGCCAAAAATGACTTCTCCTTCTCCATTATCGATAACAAAAAACGCCTATGGTATTGACCTTTTCTTATAATCATTTTTATGATATTTTAATACTTTCTAGTTATATTTATGGTCCTATTATATTGAAAAGCAGTAGCTTTGACTTTGAACCTAAAATAGAAATACAAATAAAAAAACTTATGAGATGAAAATTAGCTTCTTAGAACTTCTCATTCCTTGTCATTTTTTCAGCAGTACTTCCCTCCAAACCACAGCACCTTTCTACTTAACATGATTTAATAAAACTGCTAATCATAACAAAAATTGAGGGTGTTAGATATTCTTTTCAAAAAGAACTAAAAATTAATTTAAATTTTAAAAGTTGCACTTTAACTTTTATTCATCTGCTAATTGGAAGTGCCTTTTTTTTTTTTTTTTAAACGTTGACTTGTTGTGTTGACATTGAGATCACGTTAAATTAACTCAGTAATTACTTGACATCAGACCATTTAAAGAATTTTATTTCTTTTGGAGAAAAGAATGGCCTACTCCTCATAGATTCTTCCCAGTCTTAAGACTAACCACCTTTTTCAGTTGGAATAAATCTCAAGATTGGAAGAGAGTCTGCTGCTGCTGCTGCTAAGTCGCTTCAGTCGTGTCTGACTCTGTGCGACCCCACAGACGGCAGCCCGCCAGGCTCCCCCTCCCTTGGATTCTCCAGGCAAGAACACTGGAGTGGGTTACCATTTCCTTCTCCAATGCAGGAAAGTGAAAGTGAAGTCACTCAGTCGTGTCCGACTCTTCGCGACCCCATGGACAGCCTACCAGGCTCCTCCGTCCATGGGATTTTCCAGGCAAGAGTACTGGATTGGGGTGCCATCGCCTTCTCCGGAAGAGACTCTGAGCATCATCTAGAACTCTGCAGCAGACGTTATCCAGTCCACTTACCCGTCTAGCAATTGGATCCTATCAAATGTGAATCCATCCTATTCTTGGGTACCTTCTGAGAAACGAGCTACCTCCTGAGGTAGTACATTCCATTTGTGAAGAGTTTTGCCTACTAGCAAGTTATTTCCTATATTAAGCTGAACTTTTTTACAAGTATTAATGAAAATAACATATCTCTATGGTAAAGGAAATTTAACACCAAAAAAGGAAGGTACAATAAAAGTGTCTCCTTTTGCCCCCTGACCTCTCCCTTTGCCCAGCCATCCCACCATTTAGTTATCTGAGGAAATCTCCATTATCAGTTCTTTATCCTCCTTCCATTTATAATTATAGTCTTTGTCTCACACTCACTTTTTTTTATAAAAGTTTTTTTGAAACTTTCATTCATAAAAAGTTCTTTGATGAAAGAAAATATGTGTATGTGTGTGTGTGTGTGTATATATATATATATATATATGAGTATACACATGTGTGTATATATATATATATGTGTATATATACACATATATGAGTATATATAAATACATAACCTGAGGGATTGTATATATCTTCTACTACTGCTGCTGCTGCTAAGTTGTGTCAGTCGTGTCCGACTCTGTGCGACCCCATAGACAGCAGCCCACCAGGCTCCTCTGTCCCTGGGATTCTCCAGGCAAGAACACTGGAGTGGGTTGCCATTTCCTTCTCCAATGCATGAAAGTGAAAAGTGAAAGTGAAGTTGCTTAGTCGTGTCCCGACTCTTCGCAACCCCATGGACTATAGTCTCCCAGGCTCCTCTGTCCATGGGATTTTCCAGGCAAGAGTACTGGAGTGGGTTGCCATTGCCTTCTCCAATATATCCTCTACAGTATGCATAACATACTGTGTGGGGCTATATGATACACAATTTTGGTTAACATATCTTAGGATCATTTTATTTCCACATGTACAAATATTTTATTCTTTCACTTTAAAAAATTTTAGTCATTATTTTAACATTTATTGAGATAAAGTTTATCATTTACAGGGTACAAATCAGTGATTTTTAGTATAGTCAAATGTGTGCAACCATCACCACAACCAATATTAGAACATTTTCATCACTTCAGAAAGAAACTCAATACCCCTTATCTGTCACCTCCTATCCCATCACTCCCACCCTCAGCAATAAGTAGTCACTAATCTTCCTGTCTGTAGATTTACATATTCTGGACACTTCATATGAATGGAATTCCATAATATGTAGTCTTTTGTGACTAGCTTTTTTCACTTAGGATAATGTTTTAAAAGCTTATCCAAGTTGTAACATGTGTTAGTACCTCATTCCTTTTTATAGGGCACTCTGCTATTTTATAGATACACTACATTTTATTTATTCATTCATCAGTTAATGGACATTTAGATTGTTTCTGGCTTTTGCCTGTTGTAAATAATGCTGCGATGAACATTTGTGTACAAGTTTATGTGGACATATGTGTGCGCGTAAGTGTAAGCATTCACACGAGTGGAGCTGCGGGGTGCCGCGGTGGGTCTGCGTTCAGCCATCGAGGAGTGAGCTGCCACACCATCTTCTAGCGTGGCTGCGCCATTTTGTATTCCCGCCAGCAGTCTTTGAGGGTTTTGATTGCTCCACATCCTCCACCACAGTTGCTATTTTCTTTGATTCTTCCCAGTAGCTGTAAAGTGGTATCTTATTTTGATTTACATTTTTCTGATGACTAATCATGTCGAGCCATTTGTGTATTTTCTTTGGAGAAATGCCAGTTTATATCCTTTGCTGATTTTTTAATTAGGTCATTTGTTTTTATTACTGAGTTGTATGAGTTCTTTGTATATTGTGGTTATAGTCCCTTATGTGATTTGCAACTGTTTTCTACCATTCTGTGAGTTATCCTTTCACTTTCTTGGTAAGTGTCCTTGAAGCACAAGTTTTTAATTTTGCTGAAGTCTGACTTATCGCTTTCCTTTCATTATTCATATCTTTGGTGTCATATCTAAGAATCAATGGGTAAATCCAAGGTGATCAGGATTTACTCCTGAGAGTTTTAGTTTTAGAGTTTAAATTTTTGTCTCTTATCTGTTTTAAGTTAACTTCTATATAAGGCTATGAGATAAGTGTCCAAATTTCATTCTTTTCCATGTGGCAATCCAGATGTCCTATCACCACTTAGGTTTGTTGTTATTGTTGCAAAATTTTCTCCTATGTCATCAGTTTGCTTTTTGTTTTTCTTTTCTTTTTAATGTTGGAGTGGAGTGAACAATGTTGTCAATTTCAGGTGTACAGAAAAGTGATTCAGCTCTTCATATACTTGTATCTATTCTTTTTCAAATTCTTTCCCCATTTAGATTATTACAGAATATTGAGCAGAGTTCCCTGTACTGTACAGTAGGTCCTTGTCGGTTATCTGTTCCCAGCACCATTTGTTGAAAAGACTTCTCACTGAATGGCCTTGGGACCTTTATAGAAAATCAGTTGACCATAAACAGATGGGTTTATTTCTGTACTTTCAGTTTTTTTGTTTATTTGTCTATATGTTTGTCCTTATGCCATTACTACACTGCCTTGATTGTTGTTACTTTATAGTAAGTGCTGAAATTGCGGTGTGTACATTCTACTTTGTTCTTTTTTTAGGTTGGTTATTTGAGGTCTCCTGCTATGCCATATATATTTTAGAATCAGCTTGTCAGTTTCTACAAGCTGGGATTCTGTAGGGGTTACACCAAAATATTTTTCCAAATATACTTTTTTTTTTTTTTTAATGTAAGCAAACCAAAAGGATTTATAATGAAAAGTTCTCCACACTAGAGACAGTCAGTAGCTATTCACAGTTCATTTTGTATTCTTCTAGAAATTGAAATTGTATATGAAGCATACGTATATTTATACATTTTCAATACAAGTGAAACATAGTTTACTTTCTCTTATCAGAGCTTTTGTTTTTGTCTCTTTGAGAGTATTCCAAGTCAGAAATTGCAGATCTGCTTCTTTTAAAAATGACTATAATCACTCCTTTTTTGATAGATCTTTCTCGTTTTTACAAACTGCTGCAATAAAAATTTTATGCATGAACATTTTAACCACACCCAGGTATGTTGGCAGAAGAGATTACCAGGAGTAGGAAACTGCTGTGTCAGAGGATATTGTATTTTTTTTAATTTTGATACATGTACCATTTAGGCTTGGTTATGGGCTTCCCTGGTGGCTCAGAGGTTAAAGCGTCTGCCTGCAATGCGGGAGACCTGGATTCGATCCTTGGGTCAGGAAGATCCCCTGGAGAAGGAAATGGAGAAGGAAATTCCAGTATTCTTGCCTGGAGAATCCCATGGACGGAGGAGCCTGGTAGGCTACAGTCCATGGGGTCGCAAAGAGTCGGACACGACTGAGCGACTTCGCCTTACCTCGCCTCGCCTATGCTGCTATTAACAAACTGAGTCTTTAAACAACAAAGGTTTATTTCTAGCTCACTTGACAAATAGATTAGCTGGTGGGCTCTGTTCTACATCACCCTCACTCAGGTACCCAGGTTAAGGGAAGCTCCATCTCTGTGCTTCCATGATTGTTCAGGCAAGACAAAGGACATACAGCAAATTAGCTCTGACTCCTTAATTTTCTGCCCCGACATGTGTTACTGTTTAGAAAGACCAAGTCCACATACCACCCCTAAATCAGAGAGGATGAGGAGGCGCAGTTCTACTATATACCTGGAAAGCAGAGAGCCAGAAGTATTTGATGAAGAACACAGATGACTGCCTCAGTACATGATACCAATTTTAATTTTGAGTCTCTCTCTAAAGAGATTCTACTAGTTTATAGAGATTCTACTTGTTTATTTTATCAACCACCAGAGGGAGTTGTAAGCTTAAAACTTTATTAAAACTTAACTTTGACTGAAAGAAGATTTTTAAAGTACTGAGTATATTTTTCTGTTATTCCTCCTCCTTTTTTGTCTATTTGAAAGGGCAGTTTAGATAGTTAAGTTTGGAAAAACTAAAGAAATCACTATATGAAGCATTATTTCCTTGGTAGAATTAGCATATCAAAGAACCACCTTTCTGTAGTGTGAGCAACCTAAAAAGTCTTTAGGTTTGCTTAAGCATGCTGTGCTTAAGATTCCATGGATGGGGAGAGGTTGACTGTTCTATTCAGAGACTTGTAATTAAGCCCCCTTTTCTGGTCCATCCCTCACTTCTGCCTACTATTATTTACTTGCATTCTCCAGGAGCCTCTTTTAGGTTTCTGCGTGGCAAATTAGCTGCCTCTTTGCAGTACCCTCCTTGTCTATGAGACTGTAGCTTTCTCTGCCCTCCATTAGTCTATTCCATTTCATCTGCTTTCAGTCTTCCAGGAACTTGTTGAAATCTCTTGCCACTAATTGCCTTCTTCCTATTGTTTACCTTTGTTGGATTCTATCCATTTTATTCCTCTGTTATTTTCATGAGGTTTCAAAAGGCAGAAGATTGTGGCTCAGCTGGTGAAGAATCCACCTGCAATGTGGAAGACCTGGGTTTGATCCCTGGGTTGGGGAGATCCCCTGGAGAAGGGAAGGGCTACCGGTATTCTGGCCTGGAGAATTCCATGGACTGTATAGTCCATGGGGGTCACAAAGAGTCAGACACAACTGAACGAGTTTCATTTTCACTTTCCTTTCAGTCACCTTTAACTAGAAATCCTCTCTAATATAATTGATTGTTTGTATTTGAATTTTAAAGTCTATATTAGTCTAAATGTAAATAATTGACAGGAATGGAGAGTATTTTTTCCTTAGCTTACGCAATGGAGTCTGTTTAACAGATCACCTCTCCTTCTTTACAAGTACATATCACTACTTTGTGCATGAACCTCATTCATCTGTAGGTGTGGTTGATATTATTTTGTTTACAGCAGTTTCGTTGTATGCAAAAACAAAAGGGAAAAAAACCAACAAGCCAGTCTAAGGGATTTCCTCAGATTCCTATTCACAGTCTTTTCCTGTAACAGAGGTGATATGTTCTAGTCTTAGCCCACAACTGCAGCCGTCATTTTGTCACCCTTTCTGACTGTTTTCAAGCTGTCTGGTTCTTTTGGATGCTGGAAGTATAATTGTCATATTTCTTTCTCCCCAAACAGTCAATACCCAACTCCTTCATTTAGGAGAGACTGATCAAAGCAAAAGTGTCTTTATAAGTAAGCGTTATAATCATTCTTCTTTATTATGAATATTCTTAATAATGTTTCTTAATGAATATGTATTTTAAAATTGTAGACAAAACCACAACTGGAGAAAAAGTTTAGCTTTAGATGAATTTTCAGTGATTTTTAGAAATTCACTAAATTCATTTAGTAATTCATGAATTACTTTGTAATTCATCTTTCTCAGACACCTATCTAAAACTCCCAAGTCACAATTGAAAAGTGAACTAGACACATAAAAATCCAGGCACCTACTAGAGAAATTGAGATCATGTCTCTCTTATACTATTTCCAGAGCATTTTTTAGTTTGTAATTAACAGACATACTTAAAAGATCCTGAATAGTCTGCAGATGATTTCTAATATAGTCATAACTCTGCTCCATGACTTTTTGACTGAAAAGAAATATCTCTTAGGTGAGTTCTAAGACAGTGGGTTTACTTTAGGGTTTCAGCCTGTCATAGGATCATAGAAAAAACAAGAGAGTTCCAAAAAACATCTACTTTTGCTTTATTGACTATGCCAAAGCCTTTGTGTAGATCAAATAAACTGGGAAATTCTGAAAGAGATGGGAATATCAGACCACCTGACATCCCTCCTGAGACATCTGTATGCAGGTCAAGAAGAAGTAGTTAGAACTGGACATGGAGCAACAGATTGGTTCCAGATAGGAAAAGGAGTCTGTCAAGGCTGTATATTGTCACCCTGCTTATTTAACTTACATGCAGAGTACATCATGAGAAATACTGGACTGGATGAAACATAGCTGGAATCAGGGCTGCTAGAAGATATATCAGTAACCTCAGATACACAGATAACACCACACTTAGGGCAGAAAGCAAAGAACTAAAGAGCCTTTTGATGAAAGTGAAAGAGGAGAGTGAAGAAGTTGGCTTAAAGCTCAACATTCAGAAAACTAAGATCATGGCATCCGATCCCATCACTTCATGGCAAGTAGATGGAGAAACAGTGGAAACAGTGACAGACTTTATTTTGGGGGGCTCCAAAATCACTGCAGATGGTGGCTGCAGCCATGAAATTAAAAGACACTTGTTCTTTGGAAGAACGGTTATGACCAACCTAGACAGCATATTAAAAAGCAGAGACATTACTTTGCCAACAAAGGTCCATCTAGTCAAAGCTATGGCTTTTCCAGTAGTCGTGTATGGATGTGAGAATTGGACTGTAAAGAAAGCTGAGCACCGAAGAATTGATGCTTTTGAACTGTGGTGTTGGAGAAGACTCTTGAGAGTCCCTTGGACTGCAAGGAAATCCAACCAGTCCATCCTAAAGGAAATCAGTCCTGAATTCATTGGAAGGCTGATGCTGAAGTGGAAACTCCAGTACTTTGGCCCCCTGATGGGAAGAACTGACTCATTTGAAAAGACCCTGATGCTGGGAAAGATTGAAGTAGAAGGGGACGACAGAGGATGAGATGGTTGGATGGCATCACCAACTCAATGGACACGAGTTTAAGTGAACTCCGGGAGTTGGTGATAGACAAGGAAGCCTGGTGTGCTGCAGTCCATGGGGTTGCAAAGAGTCGGACACAACTGAGCAACTTAACTGAACTGAATATTGACCTTTTCTCGCTCAACTTTTTTCCCGAAATGAATATTATTACACTGGCTTTATTTCAGTTTTATATTTGCCTGGTATATCAATTTTAAAGTATCTCTATCAGCCTTCAAGATTTCTTCTGTATCTTTGGTTTTTCAGCAGTCTTATATGTCTAGGTTTTGTTTTGTTTTGATGTTACTTGGAGATCCCTGGGCTTCTTGGATCTGAGATTTATTGTCTTTCATTAATTTTGGAAACCATTTAGCCATTGTCCTCAAATACAGCTTACTGTTTTTGCGTTTCTTTCACCAATTACGTGTATATTATAGACTCATATTGCCTGTCACTTCTTGGATGCTTTGTTCTTCCCTCTTTTTCTTCGTGTTTGATTGAAGTAATCTCTGTCTTCAGGTTCACTGGTTCTTCTGTATCCAGCGTGCTGGTAAGCATGTTGAAAGATTTCTTTATCTCTGATACCATATTTTATTTCCAGTATTTGACTCTTCTTTAATAATTTCCATCTCTCCTCTCAGATTATCCATCAGTTCCTACATATTGGTCATCTTTTTACCTAACTCCTTCAACATGCTGTGTATATGTTCTGTTGCTCAGTCGTGTCCAGTTCTTTGGGACATGCCAGGCTCCTCTGTCCATGGGATTTTCCCCAGGCAAGAATACTGGAGTGGGTTGCCATTTCCTTCTCCAGGAGATCTTCCTGACCCAGGAATCAAACCCGAGTCTCTGGCGTCTCCTGTTAGCAGACAGATTCTTTACCACTGTACCACCTAGGAAGCTTCAATCATAGTTATTTTTCAATTTCCTGCCAGCTACTTCCAGCATCTGGGTCATCTTTGAATATGGTTCTATTGACTGCATTCTCTCTTGGTGATTCGTTGAACTTTTCTCTCACTTTTCTGTGTGTCGTTATTTTTTCTGTTATTATTATTGAATACCAAAAAGTAGTCTCTTCTGTTTTTTTAACATATGAGACCTTTACATCCAGAAACTAGAATACCTTTTTTCCTGTCAGGATATTGTGTGAAGGGTTAAGGCAGTTTAGGCAGGAATGGAGCTAGGTCTGGGTTTTGTTGTTGCATTTTTAGTTCCTTACAGTCTTCAAATATCTCTAGCAGTTGGCAGCTCTTACTTTGTATCTCTTAGAGTGCTGCCTAGAGTAGGAAGTATTACTTTACTTTAGTCCTTTTATTTTCAACCTTTCTGTGCTGTGATGGGTCCCCATTTATTCAGTCTCCATATGATCTGATAAACAGCCAAATACTAAATTATGTGGAATTTTACAAGCCACGTGATTTCAGTTGTAACAAAAACAGACATAGACAATAGGTAAACAAGTGATTGTGGCTATATTCTAGTAAAACTTTGTTCATAAAACAGGCAATGGCCAGATTGGGCCCTTGAGCCATAGTTTGCTGACCCCTTTTTTAGAGCTTTGTTCTTGGGACACACACACCCTTACCTCCAAGCTCCAGCAGGGTAGGGATTTTTACCTGTCTTGTTCGTTGATTTCCTGAGTGGCTACAACAATCCTGACATATTTTAGGTTTTCAATATATTAAAAGAATGGATTAGCAAATTGCATTTTAAGTGTTTTTTGAAAACAGCAATGCAGCTGTAGATCTTTTGTATCTAAACAGATTAATTTAATTAGATTACAGTTATTACGATTACTGATATATTTGGAATTAGTTGTGTTCTAGTTCTTTCCTCCTTTCCTGCTATCTACTACTACTACTACTAAGTCACTTCAGTCGTGTCCGACTCTGTGTGACCCCATAGACAGCAGCCCACCAGGCTCCCCCACTCCCTGGGATTCTCCAGGCAAGAACACTGGAGTGGGTTGCCATTTCCTTCTCCATCCTGCTATCTAAGTTTAATCAAATTTTATCCTTTTGCTCTTTTAGAAACTATATTTAGCTTTCTTGTATACTCTTCATCTTTATCCCTAGATATTAACATGTATATTTGGTTTAGCAACATTTGAGAATATTCTTTTCATACTGTTCATGGGGTTCTCCATGGGGTTTTTCCAGTAGTCATATATGGATGTGAGAGTATAAAGAAAGCTGAGTGCCAAAGAATTGATGCTTTTGAACTGTGGTGTTGGAGAAGACTCTTGAGAGTCCCTTGGACTTCAAGGAGATACAACCAGTCCATCCTAAAGGAGACCAGTCCTGGGTGTTCATTGGAAGAACTGATGCTGAAGCTGAAACTCCAATACTTTGGCCACCTGACATGAAGAAATGACTCATTGGACAAGACCCTGAAACTGGGAAAGATTGAGGGCAGGAAGAGAAGGGGATGACAGAGGGTGAGATGGTTGGATGGAATCACTGACTTGATGGACATGAGTTTGAGCAAGCTGCGGGAGTTGGTGATGGACAAGGAAGCCTGGTGTGCTGCAGTCCATGGAGTCGCAAAGAGTCAGACATGACTGAGCGACTAAACTAAACTGAAAATATTCTTTATAAACACTTTTAAAGCCTTAGAATGTTTTTCATCTAATTTTTGTATTTCCAATTTCTTGTTATTCTTCTCTAACATTTTAGTTTTACTCTTTTTTAAACAGTCTTTGCCTCCCCACCCACTGCCATGGTCTTTTTCCTTTGTTTCAGAGTTAGAACTTTTTTTGTGTTCTTTATCTTATTCCTTCCTCTTGTATTAATGTTCTCCGTATCAAAAAAAAAAAAAACATCTTTAGTAGTTCTTTCTTTAGGAGCAGTCCATGGTTTGTAAAATCCTCCAACTTTATCTATTCATCCCTACTCCAATAATTTGATTAAGTGAATTAGTTATTCCATTAGCTTCTGAAATATTATTTCTTTTCTTCAGGTTTCTCTTCAAATTTTGCCATTCACTCTATTGTCTCCTTCTGGAACTCCTTTTTGTATTTATTTAAGATCTTTTAACCCCTCTTTCATGTGTCCCATCACTTTACCTCTGCATTTTGAGAATACTCTTAGATTTATCTCTAGGGTCACTAAATATGTCTTTGACTATGTGTAATCTACAGTTTAATGTATTTGGTTGACTGTTTCAATGGCTATTTTCCATTTCTAGAGGTTGTTTATGGTACTTCTCCAAAACTTATTCATGGTATCTTATTTGTTATATTCTTCTATAATCATTATAATCATCTTAGACAGATATTTCCATAGCTTCTTTCAAATTGTTATATAGCCAAGTTTTAGGGGGCTCCTCTCAGGCTGTTGATTCTCATGGTAGATGGTTTTATTGTTCGGTCATACTTTTCTGCTGAGAGCTTCTCTTCATTGAGGATTTTTCCGTTTTGGATTCCATAGTAGGTGTCCCTCCATACTGGAAGTAGGTTGCCAGAGCAGTTTGCATTTGCTTCTGCCGATTACTTCAAGGAAATCACCAGCCTAGAGCTAATTGTTAACAGTAATTCCTCACTCAGAGGTTCTCTCTCTGCCCTCACCATATAAATCAGTTTCTCAGAAAATCTGTTCTTATCCCTTCTCCTCCTGTAATATTGAATAATATCACAAATGTATGTCTTATTTTCTAACTCAGTCCAAATATAAATTATCACTTATTCGTTAGAACCACTAAATAAATGCATTTTTAAAAGTTTTTTTTGTTTTGCATATTTAGGAAAAAGCTTTTAGGGAGATGATCTCCATTAATTTTAAGAAATACTGCTTTTAAATAATCATTAATTTGAACAAATGTCTTACTAATGGCATTTGAGACTCATTGGTAGATCATCAGAGCTTAGAAATGAAGGAGAGTGTGTTATGTTCTTCTAGTTTCCCTTTGCCTTGCCCTTCATTCTCACTTCATGCCTCTGTCTTTCTCTTCTTACTGTCCCATTCAGAAATTAACAATCCACTCCTCATCTTCTTTTAAGAGAATAAAATAAACCCTAATGCACAATTCTTATGTTTTGGAAATAGAGGCATAGAACTTTGCAATTCAAGTAAAATAAACCAAATTAATAAAAGTCTGACAAAGCAAGCCTGGGGTGGTTATGGATATACAAAGACACAGTGAGTTTTCTATCAGGAACATGTGTACCTCCAAAATACCTCCCTGCGTTTTTAGAATATATATTAAAATGAGAGATAAGATACCAAGAATCAGTCATGATTTTTCAAACTTGAGACATATTCCCTTAATACTCTTTTCCTCCAATAAATAAGAAAGAATTACAGAGGGAGATACCTGTGGATTGTATTAGTGTCAAATTTTTGTTGAGAAAAATTATCTACCATTTAAAGTTAATTTTAAAGCACTTGAGCCTAACTAGCTTCCCCACACCCCACACCCTAATTCAGATTCTATAATACACTGCTGGACTGAATGGCCTGAATATATATAGCCTTTTCCTTCTTTTTAGCTTCTTGGAAGTTTTAATTTGATTGATGGTGACTATTTAGCATTAATCTAATCTGTTTAATCAACTTGACTTTTTTATTTTAACTGCTATTTTTCATTTTTAGAGTTTATTTATTATACTTTCTCAAATCAGCTTGTTTTCTTGTGGTAGAGTCACCCCAAGCCTCCATTTAATAGTAAATTCAGTTATCTTCACCACAAGTACAATATCCTAAAAAGTCAAACTTGTTTTGTCCAGAAGTGGCAAAATCATGTATACCAATTTTTATGGTTTACTAAAGGTTTCCCAAGTAGTTCATCATTCATGTGACAAAGTTGATTGCTTATTTTCTTTTTTAAAAAATCTTAGGAAAATGTTTTCACTAAATATAATTGGAACATAAGAAAATGTATTTGGTTTATCTGAATGGTTTTTTGATTTGCAGTTTGAGCAGTTTAATGTTAACATTCATGTGGATCGAAATCAATCACTTTTATTTATTGCATACATCAAAATGGATTTAACCTAACCCACATTCCCATTAAGTTGTTTATATGCTTAAATGATTCTCAAGTTAAAAATGAAATAATTCTCTAAAGTTAAAAATTTTGAAATTTTAAATATTTAACACACAATATCTTGTTTTAGTGTTATCTTTGAGATTCTCCGCAGCCTCTGGTTTGTCACAGAAACAGTTATCTGTTTTGTTTTCCCAAGGTTGTTTAAAGGTTAATTGACTAAGCTGGGTGGATCTTCATATATACTAATATGTATTGCAGCTCTTTTGGTACACCAGAAGGCCAGAATGGAACGGCTTCAAAGAGAACTTGAGATTCAAAAGAAAAAGCTGGATAAACTAAAATCTGAGGTCAATGAAATGGAAAATAATCTAACTCGAAGGCGTCTGAAAAGATCAAATTCCATATCCCAAATACCTTCAGTAAGTCTTTCTTTCTGTAACTGTTGTAACTGCTATGCTTGAACATGAGAATAGGTAACCTATCATCAGTATAAAAGCTTGACCTACTTTTCTAGAAATGCTCTTAATTCATACTTGTTTTTCTGTCCTTACCGCCCCCTGCAAACCTTGACTCTTTCTTAACTAATAACACAAGAGTTCAATGTAGATCCTCACCTGGAATTATTTTTCAGCTCGAAGAAATGCAGCAGTTGAGAAGTTGTAATAGACAGCTCCAGATTGACATTGACTGCTTAACCAAAGAAATTGATCTTTTTCAAGCCCGAGGTAAAGTTCAATGCATATTCAGCTGAAATTCTTTGTATTAATTTATCAGCTCTTCCTGTGACTGAAAACAGACTTTCAATTGTAATTTTGTTTCAGATTTGATTTGGAGCCATATAATGCTGCTTAGATTTTTATTTTCTCTTACTCGCCACTCCTCCCTCCAAAGCTGTATATTTGGTTGAGAAGTAATTTGATATGTTTAATATCCTTCAAATCCCCTTTAGTCATACATTAAGGGAAGACAGTGATTAGTATGTCTGGCTATATTGTGAAAAGTATTGCTGTTATGTATTAATATAATCTGTTACAGTGTTTATTAAGATTGTAATATATATACTCATATTCCTTTTTCCTGTTTCCCTTTTTTCCTTCTACCTTTGAAGAATTATGCTTTTAAGAACATGATTAAAAGGCATCTCCACTCTAATGGCATTTACTTAATTGATGACATAGAGAAGAATATTAAAATATGACATACAATATTTTAGGAAAATGATAGTTTATGATATTTGAACTGTTATTGACCAGCAATAATTGCTTATTGTGGAGTAAAAAAAGATTGGGGCATTTGGCATAGTACGTGAGTGAGTAAACAGTGTTCCATAGACAACTAAGAAGAATGTTTATAACTTAAACCTAATTCTAAAGTTTGGAAATAATAGAAATATATAAAATGAAAAAGACAGGAAAGGGAAGAAGCCAAAAAATAAGCCTGTAGTCACACTTGTCAATGTGTGCCAAAATCCATTAAACTGGAAGATGATTTGTTTTATTTTCTTTTAGTAAGTAAGCTGTTTATCTTGAAACAGTCATAGAAAATGCCATAATTTAACTTTGGAGAGAAAAAATTGGTGCTAGTCTAGAAAATGTAATCTTTGAACTTGTTCCTTTTGTTTAAAATCTGAAGCATCACATTATATTAGTTCAGGTTTTTATACTTACTTGAGGCCAAGCTATTTAGTTGCTTAAGACCATGTTTAAATTATATTTTACATTGTCAAATTTTAAGTTATCTTAACTTGTCACATACAACAGGGATCTGTTCTAATTCTTTTACTGTCTTACTAGCATTAATCTAACTTCTTCCTCAGTTTATAGGTTGGACTTCTGTTATGGGTACTATCAATATATTACACCTATTTCAGCTGTTTTTGAAATCCTTTCATGTAATTGGAAATTAGAGGTGTGAAATAAAAAGTATTTTTTCTATTTAAATGTGTTTTTTTTTAAAGAAAGAAAATATTTTGCTTTTTAAAAATCTTTTTAATTTTTTTGACATATAAACATTGATATACTTCTTTTTATATATTTCAGGACCACATTTCAATCCCAGTGCTATTCATAACTTTTATGACAATATTGGATTTGTAGGCCCTGTTCCACCAAAACCCAAAGGTTAGTGTATCCAGTAAATATGAAAACTGTTGTGTTGTGAAAAACAAGATTTTAGAAAATTTTATTCTTAGCAGCCTGCCACTCTAAAAGTACTTCCAACTTTGGCATTCTTGGATGGATTCATTAGGAAGATACTTATTTTCGCTTAACATGCTGGGAATTGGGAGGGTTCAAAAATGTAATGTACTTAGCCCTTTAAAAGTAATATGCATGTCCTTAGGATTCATGATATACTCCCAGAATAGCAAATCTTGGCAAAAAAAAAAAAAAAAAAATCACCAGGTATAAAAACTTGTATTCTTTGAAATTTTAGACAAATGTTAAGAAAGACACCTTAGGAAAGTTTATTTTTCATAGGTATTCTGTCCTATATAGTTTATGCATAGTTCTCTATAATCAAAATTCTCTGAATTTCAGATAAATGGTTTTTTTAATTATTACCTACTATCATTTTTATGTCATTGATACAGATTATGTACACACAAAACTAAGAAATGTTGAAACATTTGTGTGGGTATTTTACTCCAGGCATTAAAAAATATGTAGACATGGGAGCAATCTTTGGTTTGTTACAAGAATTTTCATATTCTCATTCAGTATCCTGTTCTCTCCACTCCTTAGTTTTTATTCAGTTATAATTCAATTGGGCCTAGCTGTAGCTTCATATTTTTTATGATTTAAATGTTTTTAAACATAGTTAACTGGAATGTAATGAAGTCTTATTACAGAGGAGCAAAAGTGAAATTGGGCATATGACACAGTACGTGAGTAAGCAAGTGTTCAGACATTGGATGTTAATTGAATAAAGGAATAAGGAAAGCAGTGGTAAGCAGAGCCTAGCTCCTTAAAATAAGCAAAATGGATATTTTAGACTCTGAATGAGTTGTCTCAATATAATCTTTTTATTCTCTTTCAAAAACTAAAAATTCTCATATAAAAAGATCCTGTTTTGTTTCCAGGTAATTCAGTACTTATGTGTTATGGGTAGGCGGGAGATGGGGTATAGATGAAATAAGGTTTGTCTTGACAGTTTTTGAAGCAGCATAAGGGCTGAGAGTTTATTTCACTGTTTTCACTACTTTTGTGTGTATTTGAAATTTCCCATGATAAAAAGTAAGGAAAAAACTTAAAAAGCTTTTCACAAAAGATAAATGCTTGTGTACTGGATATTTTTAGAGAAATAATTAGTCGTTTTTGCCTTAAAGCTAAAATAGGGAGTTACTAGTTTCACTTAGAGAGGTTTAGTTAGTTCTTAATATCAGTTCTGCTTTACAATGTGGATTTTTTAACAGCTAAAATAAAGTTTGGCCATCACAAGTCATCTCCTACTGTGCACCCTAAATAGCTTCTTTTTTTCTCAATTCTGGTGCTTACTTAGTTTCCAAATATCACTAATAATAAAAGTCATAATTCGAAGGACTAGAAGATTTTGTGCAGTTGGAAGAAAACCACTGGAGATTTTTTCATTTAAAAAAAAATTAGGTCCTCTATTTGATTACCTTAGATATTTAAATTTGAAGATAGTCCTGGCACTTAGTAATAGAATGAAATGTTAATACAGATTGAATGGCCCCTCCTAAAAAACCTACTTTGTAGTTAACAAAAAGGATAGACAAGGTTTTACTGAAAATGTTGATTGGAATGTTTTCTAACCTTAGTAAGACCAAAATTCTAATAAGTAGACTGGATTATCCCCAGATTAAAACAGTTGTTCTATAAAATGTGTCCTAAGTATGGAATGTGGAATAATTGTAGATGGTAAAAAGTCAAACTTTTTTTTATCATTTTTGAGTTTTAGGTGGATACTAATTCGTATTGTCAGACTCTTGATTTTTAAAATATTTTTACCTAGATAAACCTTAAATAGACAGTTTTTTGTTTTTTTTTTTTTAAATATTTATTGGTTTGGCTGTGCTGGGTCTTAGTTGTGGCATGTGGGATCTAGCTCCCTGACCAGGGAGTGAACCTGGGCCCCCTGCATTGGGAGTGCCGAGTCTTAGCCCCTGGACCACCAGCAAAGTTCCCTAGATATTTGTTCTAAAGCTATTCAATTTAAAGAAAATTTACTATATAAATAACTTTCATGGTGCTCATACATGTGCCAAAATCATGGTGATGCCTAAAAATTCCCATGCCTAAAGTGGGAATTTTGCAATAAAATGTTAACCTTAAGACCAAACACTAAATAAAGTGCTGCTAAACAAAGTACCATCACTTAATTATTTTGAATTTGTCACAGAAACTTGACTTCCTATATTTTTATCCACTATATATCATAGTTTGTCTTTTAAAATAGCAGAAAAGATATCATTTACTTACCAGCTCAGTGGAATAGGCAGAATTTTCAAATTAATATACATTTTTAATATAATTTATAAACTACAAATCATAAACCGTGACTGGAGAGATCCAATAATGCATGCTCCTTTTACTTAAACCTCCCCAAAATAATTTACAGGAACCTATTTTTAAGTTACAAAGATACCTCCCTCCCCCATAAAAGTAGTTTTATAAATGTAATTTCATCTTTGACACAACCATGGAGGAATATATTTCTTAGATTTGAGAAACCTCTGTACATTCAAACATTTAGAACATTGACCTCATAAAACTGCAGTGACTATTTTAAAAGAAAGACTGGATGTAGAGGAAACATGATTATCTAAGATCACAGAGCAAAGCAATTAGGAGCTAATAGCAGAACCATGACTGGAACTCCAGTCTCAGGACTCTGCATCTGGTAGTCTTTCTAGTGTTCCATAATAAATACGTTTTCAAATAACATGAAAAATAAAGTCTGATAAAATTTTATACTAATTTGCTTCTCCAAGTCTGTTGTTGACATGTAGTTAAATAAGATTTTAGAAATTAGTACGTATTGTTCAATTTTAGATTTTTAGCAGATGGAGAATATTTAATAAACACTTCCATTCATGATAGAAATCAGAACTATAACTACTATATCAGTGAGAAATGAAACTCACACTTGAATGAGACAAATGCACTAGCAGTACGGCATTGCACTCGGATACCTTTTCACATTCTTAGGTGGCATGGTGATCTTGGCTATTAGTGACCATATGAATTGATTTCCCTTTTCTCCTGCTGTAAGTTGGGGGAAATGATGCTCTTTTCCCATTTGAGGAGATATTGAGGTGATTAAGTCATGTCCATGTTGCTATTCCCCAGCAGAGATGTGCCAGCCTGATAGATAGAGGTTGTGAGGATGAGGCATGTGGGTCGGTTTCAGCTGGATGCTTCATTTGATTAACAGGCTGTTTCATGCTGTGTGGTGCTGGTGTTTGACTGAGTGCACTGTGAGGAAAACCCAATAGTGTTTGTAGTTGCCATTAATTTATGACTGTGAATTTGCTTCTAAAATAATTCTTTTGCTTCCTTACAGATCAAAGGTCCACCATCAAAACACCAAAGACTCAAGACACAGAAGATGACGAGGGGGCTCAGTGGAATTGTACTGCCTGTACTTTTTTGAACCATCCAGCCTTAATCCGTTGTGAACAGTGTGAGATGCCAAGGCATTTCTGAGCCAGGAGGCCCTATATCTTCTCTAAATCCACATCTGAAATTCAAGAAACCAGTCTGTCATCAGGGGAAAAATTTCACTGCTACGTAGGATTTTGTAAAATTGAAGGTGTGACAAGATGGTGTTGTGCTAATGTTAAATGTCAACCCACAGAGCTAATAATACCTCAGTCTAATGTCATGGGCAGTTGAAATTCATCACATGAAAGGTAATCTGCTGAAAGACTTGGTTGCCCACTGCCTAACCATGTACAGTGTTACCAGTAGCCCGTCATGGATAATTCTCAACATATTAATACCTAGGTGTTCCCAGTACTTTTTTCCCTCATGTCACTACTGAATTTTGACAGGAGGAAGGAATAGAATGATGGCTTTTTTTTTTTTTTTTTAAGCTTTCGGTGAAACACTACAAACATGAAGAAAAGCAACAAGGTTTAACTATTTAAAAACTGTTTGCTGCTGTATAGTGCCAATGGAAAGGGGAAGAACTTCACAAATCTGTGGTACTCTTGGCCTTGTCTTTGTCTTCCCTGAAAACGTCTCCACTCTGTGAAGCCAGCATCTAGGGTCTAAAGATGAAAGGAGAGCAGCAGCATTGTCTGTACAAACATGGAGTGAAATACCCCAAAGCTTTTCCTACTGTACAGAGCTCTCAAGTTTGCTTTAAGTGATTTCTTTTCTTCCTTATTATTTTCTTATATTTCTATATGTATAGTGTAATAGTCTTTTGTTAACTAATTTTCTTTTTTCCTTTTAGTGATTAAGTACTATCATGTCCCTTTTTAAGCCTTACGTGAGAGAAGCATTGCCTTCAAAATAAAAAAGCATTAATGAAATGAAACTATGCACAAAATAACTTTCCTCTACTTATTCTGTGCTTTGCCCTCATGAGTACCGATGTTCTGTGAAGACATAGAGATGCTGCACAGTGAATTGCAGAAAATATTACAAGACTTCCGTCTGTAGGTCACACTATGTACTGACTTTAGTGGTGGGTAACACAACATGGTGTTTTATCTTCCACAGGGAAGCTTAAAACAAAAGGTATTTTTAACCCACTGACAGCAACAAGGTTAAGCTTGCTTTATCTGCCTTGTGTCCCACAGAACTTCCACAAGAGATTACTATTGGGAAAGTACAGTTTCCAAACGAGCAGCAGTACCTACAGCCCTTTTTTGGAGAGAAATTAAAATGCTTTACTGTTGGGGCAGTCCGTTTCTAAACCTGACTTGGTGGCAGTATCGTGTATATTTATAAAACAAGGCTAGTCGCATTTAGGACAACTGAAGAAAAGCTGGAAAAAAGAAAAACAAGCAAACTTGAACACTGAAGCAACCTCAAGCATCTCTTTATTTTGATGATATATTTTTATAAGGAAAATAAATATTCAGATGATCAGGAATGTATATAACGAAATGAAATCAAGGAAAAAATAACAATATGCATTTAAAAAAAACAATTATGAAATTATATATCAGTGCTTAGAATGGGGTTAAGGGAAGTGCTGAAATGTAGCAAAAGATAGGAGATAATGTAGACTGGCACCCACTGTAAATGTTTGCAAATGAATATTTTTTAAATAAGCAAGATTGTTACAGGTGATTCTATATGAATGTCAGAGCCTTAACTTCCAGGCTTTGCATCTTGTATATGAGAAGAACTATGACAATCCTAGTTAATTAGATGAGAAACCCAAAGCCTTTACATTTGATGCATTTTGTTTTAAAATAGGCCTTGTTTTTCAGCTTCATCTGCAGTTCTATGTGAAGATTGATAAATCAGTTTTTACTTGTTTTATTAATAAAACGTAATTTGGATATCTTGAGTTGATGGTTTTGTGATTTAGCTGGGTAAACTATCTTTGTAACAGATAAGTTATTTATAAAAATTAAAAAACTTATATTCTAACATGGATTTTGTGACTTGTTCTTAAAGTTTTATGGGACAGGAGGTAAATTATGCCCCAGCAGAACATTTGATAGTTAATAGAAATCAGAGGAAACTCAAC
Organism: Cephalophus harveyi; assembly: GCA_006410635.1. Classification (NCBI taxonomy): domain Eukaryota; kingdom Metazoa; phylum Chordata; class Mammalia; order Artiodactyla; family Bovidae; genus Cephalophus; species Cephalophus harveyi. Next base: position 114,027 of record SJYT01057071.1, read on the forward strand.
CTCCAGTCTCCTCCTGACATCACGGCATTCTGTGGCAGTTCTCGGATTATTCGTATCAATTTCCCCAGGCTTCTTTTTAACTAATGAAAGCAACCATGTTTCAGCTAAGCCAGAGAAATGAATATTCCTCTTTTCAAAGTTTATTATAGCTTTATTTCGTTTCTCTTGGAGTTTTGTTTTTAAGTTTACCCCATTGTTGAAATGTGCTTTCTTGGGCCATTTAGCCTGAGTAAGTCGCTTAGTTCATATTTGCTCTTTCACACTATGTGTACGTGCTGAAGATAGCACTACTTCTCCGGAAGAGAACCTTTAAGAATTGTCAAAAACGTATGACTCAGTTTTTCTGAGCTTGAAAAAGCCAAGTAGCACTTGCTGATCTCATTATGGCATAACTTAAAGCCCTGCCAGGGCTTCCCTGGTGGCTCAGACGGTAAAGAACTTACGTGCAATGCAGGAGGCCCAGGGTTCGAGCCCTGGGTCAGGAAGATCCCCTGGAGAGGGGAATGGCTACCCACTCCAGTATTCTTGCCTGGAGAATCCCATGGACAGAGGAACCTGGCAGGCTACGGTCCATGGGGGTCTCAAAGGAGTTGCACAGGACTGAGCAACTAACTTTGTCTGCCGTTGTTGGTCTTTTAAACCTGCTGCTGCTGCTGCTACTAAGTCGCTTCAGTCGTGTCCGACTCTGTGCGACCCCATAGATGGCAGCCCACCAGGCTCCCCCGTCCCTGGGATTCTCCAGGCAAGAACACTGGAGTGAGTTGCCATTTCCTTCTCCAATGCGTGAAAGTGAAAAGTGAAAGCGAAGTCGGTCAGTCATGTCAGATTCTTCGCAACCCCATGGACCACAGCCTACCAGGCTCCTCCATCCATGGGATTCTCCGGGCAAGAGTACTGGAGTGGGGTGCCATTGCCTTCTCTTTTAAACCTAGTAGGACATATATATTCTTTGCCAGGGAACATGAGGTCTAGAGACCACCTTCAAGAACTATTGCAGTGAAATAGAATTACAGGTTCTATGAGCCTCAGATGGAAAAATGGACTTCACTTCTCACTGCTGATCATACCTGGGTGCTAACATTCTTCATTTTTAAAAGGGAGGTGGGCAGTTAGCAGCTCATGTAAACTGGCCCTCTCAGGAAAGCTTTTATTTTTAACAAAATATTGGCCAGTATCAACTATTATAGCTAGTACATTATACAAAGAAGATACACATTGTATTGAGAATTTTTGTAGAAAACGAAAATTTATTTTTCTTTTAAATTTTCCTTTTTTTAAAAAATGATCAAGAAGGATCAAGCTACAGCATAATGTTAATTGACTTTATACTGGAGAATTGTGCATAAAATCATATCTATGATAACCCAAAACTGTATTAGCTCTTAGCTTTAAATTTGTAATTTAATCAAAGCATGTATAAATAGCAAAGTTAACTGACATTTCATCAGTTTCCTGTATCCCAATTTCATGTTGATAGGCAATTATAGTGAACAATGATAGTTTAAGAAATAAATGGTAAAAGATACAATAACCTGTGAGTAATTGAAGATGGCCATGCTGCCTTAGAAAACAGTAAGTCTGCAATGGCACCAAAGGCCATTCCAGATTTAATGTATGCTGGCTAGGTACTAGTATAGTCTTACAGATAATATTACAAAATACCTAATTGCTCCATGACAAGTGAGCATGTTTTTTGTGGCTCTAGTGTTTAGAAGCTATAATTCTATCCATTTTACTTGAAGATTAAGTGATTCAGGGTTGTGATTTCATTTTTGTTTCCATCTGAAAATATAGCTAGGCAAATGAGAGAAAAGACTTCCTTTAAAGAAAGCACAATTGGGTAGCTTTGTATTTGTTAAGTTGGATTTTCCCCCCTCAATATGTACGAGGCTGTTCGGTGTTTTTTGTTGTTCTTGTCTTTTTTTCCCCAGGGAGTGTGGTTAATGATTAAAAATGCTTGGTTATGCATTGTCTTCACAACTAGTAAGTTTTTTCCATGTTATAGATTCAAAAATAGAGTTGCTATGTTAACAGTATAATAGTTCATTTAATTACTTAGTTATTTAAGAAGGGAAAGCAATTGCTTTCTTAATACTGCCGCATTATTCCACAGCTAGACCCCCTCAAGTCTTAAAGAGTTGGGACAGCTGCGATCCAATTGGGCATCTCCCTGGATTTACTCTGTGATCCTGGGATAGTCACTTGCTTTTCACTCCTTACCTTGTTAGAGGAAGATTATATTAATGTTAAACACTCCTCACAGGGGTGTTGAGGGGGGCTTAATGTGAGTCCATCAGAGCCAACCTCTTCTCTCTAGGAACCGGATTATCCTAAAGCAGTGGGTTATGTTTCTGTATGAATGGGTTTTGAAACATTTTTCTCAACAGTATTAACAAACAGAATGGTAATTTGACTTACTTATTTCTTTGAGTTGGCCTCAGAACATCTCAGTCTTTCAGAGTTTGGTATTTCAGTCACTGTGATTGAATTCTGTCCCTCTTTTGATGTCAAAAGATTTATTGCTTTGCAAAGGTTTCAAGGCTGACCTGAAGATCAAGTCTGTTTATACATGTCCAGCTCTCTAAAGAATGTATTTTTTATGATGGAGAATAACAAATTATTTCTCCAGGAAAATACTTTCTTCAAAGGACTTAGTCCAGTGTTTGCACATCTGCATATTTGTTTTAACCCTAAAATTGACCCAAAGTCCACTTCATTCTAGCTACTCTTTACAGATCCCCTTCTTTACCCCCTTCCCCCCACCCCTTTTCTGAGGGTAGGAATACATCCTTCCTTTGATCGCAACTGCACTCAGTACTCCATACGTACAGGTTCTACATCTTCAGATTTAAGCAACTATAGATCAAAAATACTCAGGGAAAAAGTTCCAGAAATCAGAACTTGAATTTATTGTGTATCAGCAACTATTTACATTGTATGAGGTATTGTAAGGATCAGAGATGACTTCAGACATACTAAATACTATGCCTTTTTATATAAGGGTCTTGAACATCCACAGATTTTGGTATGGGGTCAGGAGGATACCAAGAGACGACTTAATAGAACCATCACAACTTACTGATCCACATTCCAAAAATGTTTATTGATCCTCATAGCACACTGACTACTGCAGTATCTTCACTGGGGAAATGTTTTCCAGAGATTTTAAAAAGGAAAAAACACTCCCACCTGAGAAACCACCAACTAGTTCCTAGTAGGCTCACGCCTTTCACGCTGATCTAAGTGATTCCATGTCCAGCTTCCTCTTACCTTGCGCACTGCAGCTAGAACAAAGAGAAAACGTCCTATCCATGTTCTCTTCAGAAATGTCAACTATTTCCCCATTGCTAAGATTCTGTAGTCTAATCAGGATGGTTTTACTTTGCAATAGAATACGCTTTACAACTCAGCCGGCTTAACCACTTAACTGTAATAGATTTTGCACTTTCCCCCACCCCACCATGTACTTTTGTCCATCCCATTTCCCCAGTCTTACTTAAGTTAAACCCTTCAAGCATCAGGACAAGGCTAGGAGAACTTTCCAAACTACACCTTCTCGTAACATTTGTATAATTTTCTGCCCACATGGCGTTCATTGCTGCTTTGACCTCTTCATTTACATACTGATAGTATTGTGACATACCCCTTTTGGGACCACACAGTCAATGCGCATAAGAAGTCAGTAATTGATGGTGATAATGATCCTTGAGGACCAAGTTAAGTGAGGACGTTTCAACTCTCAACATGCATTTCTGGAAGACGATGGAGAAGTTGAGACCTCTGGATATTCTGGAACCTTCAGAAATTTGGCATTTGAAATTGAGTCTCCTGATTCTGTTACCTCTGATTTCACTTTAGAGCTTTCATTATGTCTTTTCTTAGATAAAGATGTTTGCGTGACTTATTCTTAAACATAACAAGGATCAATTTTTTTTGAACTAACTATTGAAGCAGAGAGGAACATGGGAGAATATTTTTCCGGGAAAATTGGTCTAGAAAAGACTAAAGTTGAATGTGAAATGTGTGATAACTCTCTTCCCCTTTCCCAAGAGGGGGATGGAAAGGCAGACTTTTAACTGAAGAAGCAGTAGCAGAGAGCAGGGACTAGGTGTGTCTTTGTGACTAGGGCGTGTGTGTAACCAAGACACTACCTGTGCGATGGATGCCATGGAATGTGTACATTTTATGATGTGAATCAACTTGAAGTCAAAATTACTACCATTTTGAGTTTTTGTTTGTTTTCTGATTTTTTTATTTTTTTATTGAAGGATAATTGCTTTACAGAATTTTGTTTTCTGTCAAACCTCAAACATGAATCAGCAATAGGTATACATATATCCACTCCCTTTTGAACCTTTCTCCCATCTCCCACCCCATCCCACCCCTCTAGATTGATACAGAGCCCCTGTTTGAGTTTCCTGAGCCATACAGCAAATCCCCATTGGCTCTCTATTTTACATACGGAAATGTAAATTTCCATGTTACTCTCCATACATCTCACCCTCTCCTCCCCTCTCCCTATGTCCATAAGTCTATTTTCTATGTCTGTTTCTCCATTCAGTTCAGTTGTTCAGTCGTGTCAGACTCTTTGTGACCCCATGAATGGCAGCATGCCAGGCCTCCCTGTCCATCACCATCTCCCAGAGTTCATTCAAACTCATGTCCATCAAGTTGGTGATGCCATCCAGCCATCTCATCCTCTGTTGTCCCCTTTTCCTCCTGCCCCCAATCCCTCCCAGCATCAGAGTCTTTTCCAGTGAGTCAACTCTGCATGAGGTGGCCAAGTACTGGAGTTTCAGCTTTAGCATCATTTCTTCCAAAGAACACCCAGGGCTAATCTGCAGAATGGACTGGTTGGATCTCCTTGCAGTCCAAGGGACTCTCAAGAGTCTTCTCCAAAACCACAGTTCAAAAGCATCAATTCTTCGGTGCTCAGCTTTCTTCACAGTCCAACTCTTGCATCCATACGTGACCACTGGAAAACCTTTGTTGGCAAAGTAATGTCTCTGCTTTTCAATATGCTATCTAGGTTGGTCATAACTTTTCTTCCAGGGAGTAAGCGTCTTTTAATTTCATGGCTGCAGTCACCATCTGCTGCCCTGCAAATAAGTTCTTCAGTACTATTTTTCTAGATTCTGTATATATGCGTTAGAATACTATATTTATCTTTCTCTTTCTGACTTACTTCACTCTGTATGATAGGTTCTAGGTTCATCCACCTCTCTAGAAGAGATTCAAATGTGTTGCTTTTTATGGCTGAGTATGAAATTAAAAGACGCTTACTCCTTGGAAGGAAAGTTATGACCAACCTAGATAGCATATTAAAAAGCAGAGATATTACTTTGCCAACAAAGATCTGTCTAGTCAAGGCTATGGTTTTTCCAGTAGTCATGTATGGATATGAGAGTTGGACTGTGAAGAAAGCTGAGCACCAAAGAATTGATGTTTTTGAACTGTGGTGTTGGAGAAGACTCTTGGAGTCCCTTGAACTGCAAGGAGAGCCAACCAGTCCATTCTAAAGGAGATCAGTCCTGGGTGTCATTGGAAGGACTGATGCTAAAGCTGAAAATCCAGTACTTTGGCCACCTCATGCAAAGATTTGACTCTTGGAAAAGACCCTGATGCTGGGAGGGATTGGGAGCAGGAGGAGAAGGGGACGACAGAGGATGAGACGGCTAGATGGCATCACTGACTCGATGGGCGTGAGTCTGAGTGAACTCCGGGAGTTGGTAATGGACAGGGAGGCCTGGCGTGCTGCGATTCATGGGGTCGCAAAGAGTCTGACACGACTGAGTGACTGAACTGAACTGAACTGAACTGAATATTCCATTGTGTATACGTACCACAACTTCTGTATCCATTCATCTGTCGGTGGACATGTAGGTTACTTCCATGTTCTAACTATCATAAATAGTGTTGCAATGAACAATGGGGTACATATGTCTTTTTCAGTTTGAGTTTCCTCAGGGTATATGCCTAGGAATGGGATTGCTGTGTCATATAGTGGTTTTATTCCTAGATTTTAAGGAATCTCCAAACTATCTTCCACAGTGGCTGTATCAATTTACATTCCCACCAAGAGTGCAAGAGCATTCCCTTTTCTCCACACCCTCTCCAGCTTTTATTATTTGTAGACTTTCTGATGATGGCCATTCTGACCTGTGTAAGGTGATATCTGGTTGTAGTTTTGATTTGCATTTCCCTAATAATGAGCAATGTTGAGCATCTTTTCATGTGTTTGTTAGCCATCTGTATGTCTTTGGAGAAATCTCTGTTTAGGTCTTTTTCCCACTTTTTCATTGGGTTGTTTGTTTTTCTGGTATTGTGTTGTATGAGCTACTTGTATATTTTGGAAATTAATTCTTTGTCAGTTGTTTCATTTGCTATTATTTTCTCCCATTCTGAGCATTGTCTTTTCGCCTTGTTTATAGTTTCCTTTGCTGTGCAAAAGCTTTTAAGTTTAATCAGGTCCCACTTGTTTACTTTTGTTTTTATTTCTGTTACTCCAGGAGGTGGGTCATAGAGCATCTTGCTTTGATTTATGTCATTGACTGTTCTGCCTGTGTTTTCCTCTAAGAGATTTATAGTTTCTGGTCTTATATTTAAGTCTTTAATCCATTTTGAATTTATCTTTGTGTATAGTTAGGAAGTGCTCTAATTTCATTCTTTCACATGTAGCTGTCCAGTTTTCCCAGCACCATTTATTGAAGAGGCTGTCTTTACCCCATTGTATATTCTTGCCTCCTTTGTCAAAAACAAGGTAACTATAGGTGCATGGGTTTATTTCTGGGCTTTGTATCTTGTTCCATTAGTCTGTGTTTCTGTTTTTGTGTCAGTACCATACTGTCTTGATGACTTTCTGTAGTACAGTCTGAAGTCAGGAGGGTTGATTTCTCCAGCTCTATTATTCTTTCTTAAGATGGCGTTGGCTATTCCAGGATCTTTTGTGTTTCCACATGAATTGTGAAATGTTTTGTTCTAGTTCTGTAAAAAATGCCATTGGTAATTTGATAGGGATCACATTGACTTTTTGAGTTTTAATAGAATTATTCCACAGACGGTTTCACTGAAGCGCCAGATTCAATATCCCAAAGCATAGTTATATTACTATTGAATAGCGGAAACATACGGCAAAGTTTTTTAAACTTGTCACCTGTATTTCTTCATTAACCACAATTTTATTCTCTTCTACTGTTCACAACCATTAACATACCATAGTTAAAAGCACTGACTTCATATTACTGAAACAAATGGCCCCCACGTTCTAAGACAAGTGAAATAATAAGCAGGACTCAAGCCACAGTTGTAATATATAGTGGAACTATTTGTAACTTTTTCTGTATTTTCCGGGTCTCCTATAAATGTGTTGTCATACTTTCATAATTTAAAAAATAGAAGAGAAAAAATTTTAAAAAGAATCAGTAGGACCTGCTGAAAACCTTTAGCCAATAGTCATTTTTTCCCTCTGAGCATGTGTGTGCTGGCATCTATGTTTGCTACAGGGCAGAAATCTTAAGACCCTTAGAGCTGTATAAACCTTTCATTTTTCATGGCATTTTTACATAATCATGAGTCCACAAGTAAAAAGATTTTATTACTATACTGAGTCATTGGTTCTATTTTCTCAGATTTCTACAAGCACATAGAGGAAAAAATACCCTTCCATTCTCAAAAAAATGCAATTTAGTAACACCAGCTGTCTCCTGTAAACAGAAGAGAGACTTTCAGTTATTCCTTGTACAATCTGTTCTCATTTCCTAAGGTCCCAGGTTGCTCTACTATGCTTTAAAAATTATAATTGGACATAGAACCTTTGGCATCTTCATTCATTCAGAAAATGGGCTTACTATGTGTTTCCTGGACATGTCCTATGCGTTGCCCACATGCTGGGGGCTTGTTGGAGGTCTCCTCCCACTGCGTTTGTTACACAGCTCTCTCTCTCTGCCTGTGCTGTTCAGGACCGTTTCATGGACCTAGTTGGCCTCAGAATTGTGCTATCCAGTTACACACTCTGGTTTTTTGTTACATCCTTCTTTCTAATGCATCCGTGCTTTGGTCACACCAAGTGGCATGCAGAACTTCCCCAACCAGGGACTGAACCCACACCCACGGCAGTGAAAAGTGCTGAGTCCTAACCACTGGACCACCAGGGAATTCCCTCTGCTGTTTTTATAGACTCTTTGTTTTCTAACATTTTAGGTTAGTTAACTGTTAACCATCCATCCTGAATTCATCCTCCTCTACGTCCTAAGCATTTTCTGTGGAGGTCTGTACATGACCCACAAGGAGACGAGCAGCATGGGGTGGTGAGTCATAGCCTCAGGACCAACCATGACTCAGTCCTGGGAATCATCTCAGAATACCTCTAACTCGGCACATCCTCGAACTCCGCTGCTCGCGTTCGCGTTTACTGGCTTGATAACGAAATGCCAAGCAGACATATGTACCTCACGCTGCACTTCCCTGTTTCTCTTAAAAAAAGAGAATCACACTGATCTGACAAGGTTTGCTTCTTCAGCAAATAGTCTGGGCACTGTGTAGTTTTTAAAAGGACAGTTAACACCTGCTTTTTACTACATTATTAGGCACTGTTCTAAATGCTTTTCAGGGCTTCCCTGATAGTTCAGTTGGTAAAGAATTTGCCTGCAATTCAGGAGACCCCCAGTTCAATTCCTGGGTTGGGAAGATCCCCTGGAGAAGGGAATGGCTACCCACTCCAGTATTCTGGCCTGGAGAATTACATGGACTGTATAGTCCCTGGGGTCACAAAGAGTGGGACACGACTAAGCGACTTTCTTTCACTTTCTAGATGCTTCTCAAGTATTAACTCATGTGATCCTCATAACAACCCAAAGAGGCAGATGACATGATATTTCCATTTATAAAAGAAGAACTAAGGCAAAGAGAGGTTAAGTAACTCTCCCACAGCTAATAAGACTCATGAAAGTGAAAGTGAAGTCACCCAGTCGTGTCCAACTCTTCGCGAGCCCATGGGCTGTAGCCTGCCAGACTCTTCCATCCATGGGATTTTCCAGGTAAGAATACTACAGTGGGTTGCCATTTCCTTCTCCAGGAGATCTTCCAGACCCAGGGATTGAACCCAGGTCTCCCACACTGTAGGCAGACACTTCACCGTCTGACCCACCAGGGAAGTCCTGGCCAATATTAAAAACCAAGCAGTCTCTAGCCGTGCTTTTAACCACTGCAGTGCGCTGCCTCGGGCTCTCCAGGGAGCTGCAGAGTAATTTGTATTCCTGTTTATTCCAAGGCAGCTATTTATTCCAGCTCTCAATCCCTGAAATCTTCTTTCCATGAGGAGGAATTTCACATTTGAACTTCTGCTACTCCGCCTTTTGCTCGTCTTCCTAATCTGATTCCTACGAGTGAGGACAGGATCTCTTGTTTTGTTCATCAGTATCTACCTGCTCCCCACATGAGTCTGGCACACAGAAATGTGCAATGAATTTTAAGTGACCTGATAAACCTGGTAACCTCATGTAACTTTATTTTTCTATCATGTACCCCCCAAGTGCATCTCCATATCACATTCCTCCCATAGGCGAGGCATTGTGTTAGACAGCATGGCAGATAAAGTCACCACCTTAGAGCTTATAGGAGGGAAATAAGTACAGTCAATCCTTGTTATTCTCAGAATTCCATAGAATTTGCGAATTGGGAACTCCCTGGTTGTACAGTGGATGGGATCCTCCTGCCAACACGGGACAACAGCTTTGATCCCTGGTCTGAAGAAGATTCCAGCTGCTGCAGTGCAACTAAGCCCGCGAGCCACCACTACTGAAATCCGCGCCCCCGAAATCCGCGTACCCTAGAGCCCGGGCGCCGCCGCGAGGACCCAGTGCAGCCGCGGCCAAAACGAATTCACTGCTTTTCGTCTGTGGATTTGCCTCCTCACGATAGTCATTCACGGGCCTGAATAGAACAGAGACAGTGCTGGGTCTCGTGACGCTCAGGCTCAGGTCAGACAGACCCCGCGAGGACCCCGCCTTCTCGTTTCAGCTCTCCTACTACAAACACCTGTCCCTTTTTTACGGACTATTTAGTGCCGCAGGTTTTGCATTTTTGTGCTTTTTATTGTTTACAGTGACCCCTCAGACATAACGCTGTCCAGTGTTCCTGAGTTCAAGCCCAGCGTGTGCCTGTGAAGAAGACGGTGTGTGCAAGTTTCATCCGGGCATGAGCGAGTCAGACAGCGCTGCTGCTGGGGAGGTCGACGTCGACAAGTCAACCATATAGATGAAAAGCGCACAGCAAAAGCAAGGTCACATACTGATTGGTTGATGAAAACACTGTGGCCAGAGCCTCAGGGGAACCTAACCCTGTACTCCCCTAGGAGCAGCAATTTCGTATTGACAATTTCAGTGTTTGTGGAGACTTCAAAGAACACAACTACCTTAAATAACGAGAATCGACTATAATTATAAGGCAAGTGCCCTACAGAGGGGCATAAGGTTCAGGGATGGGAGAGATGACTTCTACTGGTCAACTCAAAGACCACTTATGAAAGGGAGGCATTTGAAATGGGATTCCGGGCAGGTGAGAATCTGACAGAGGTGAGAAGACATTCCACATACACATTCCTGTAGGAAGCTAGAAGATACAGAGAGTGCAAAGATCCCCAGGGAACCTCGCTTGGCTGGAAGGTAAGTACAGGTTGGGAAGATAAGACAGGAAAGATAATTTGAACCATTCTGTTGATGATGATTGACAGTGTACTTAATTTGATAGACAATAATGAGCCATGGAAGCTTTGGGGGTAACTTGCCCAAGGAAAGGAGAATGGAAGTCCATGTAAAGACTTGAACGTAAATGTTGACAGCAGAATTATTCATTACAGCCCCAAACTGGGAACAACCCACACACCCATCAGTAGGTGAAGGGACAAACAGATGTCATCTGTCTACACACTGGAACGATTAAAAAGGAACAAATACTGACACCACAACGCAGATGAATCATACATGTGTTACACTGAGTGAAAGAAGCCAATAGTCAATTCAGTCACTCAGTTGTGTCCAACTCTTTGCAACCCCATGGACTGCAGCACGCCAGGCTCCCCTGTCCATCACCAACTCCTGGACCTTGCTCAAACTCACAACCATCAAGTCGGTGATGCCATCCAACCATCTCATCCTATATCATCCATCCCCTTCTCCTCCAGCCTTCAATCTTTCCCAGCATCAGGGTCTTTCCCAATGAGTCACTTCAAATGTATCCACTTGTCAAAACTCATTTAAAAATTGGGAACTTTCTATATAAAACTCACACAGTTTATGTGAGTACACTTCATTGTATTAAAACAATACATATTAAATTTTAAAATAATGAATGTGTCTTAAAAGAAACTTTAGGGGAGGAAACCTCTAATACATTTTAATACTTTGAGGTGAAAAGTAATGAACAAACACTCATGAGAAAGACAAATGAGGGGAAAAGCAGAAAGACAAGTACCAACTAGGTGCCCTCTTGTAATGATCAGGTATAGGGTGGTACCTTGTCACATCTGAAGCTAAGGACTCACAGACATCATCCTATGTGAGAATTTCCATTATCGATACTGTCGCTAACTTGTGTTTTATTTACAAGTTCATAGTAGTAAATATACCAGTTTCTCTGAAAGCTGCCACCGTCTGTCAGGTGACCAAGATACCTGGTTGGTGTTCTTCTCAATCCACTGACACCATTGAATTAATGCTAAGAAAGATGAGAACAACCTGTGCTGAGGAGCGTCGTGTCCTCATTCACTCTTGGGAGCTCAGCATGAGATCAGCGCCTGTGAACACACTGTGGAAGCGGCTGGTGAACTGTACCCCAAGATCAGCGCTGCCTTAGGACCTCGGCTCCCCTGGTCCCTCCTAAGGGTCGTTCGTTGCGAGGGTGGGAAGGGCTGGCCTGTCCTGGTGCTCAGTCCCACGCAGCCGATGTCCCACAAAGGGACGCAGCGTCAGGGCGGGCAGCCCCAGGGCACAGCTCAAATTCTGCAGAACCAACAGACGTCCTCCCAGGGTGACTGCCTTTTCATTAAACTATTTAATTCTAGTAATTTTCTTTTATATAAAATTAATACCTCAGGTTATACTTGCTATGTAATATTTTATGATGACACTTCCTCAACAACCATCAGATGCTTCTACTGAGTTAAACCTTACTTCGCAAATTTCTTTTTTATTCATTCAAAACATGCAGTCCTACGTGCCGAGGCTTATTCTGGTTCTAGGGACACAGGCCCAGCGTTACGGTCTCCCCTGAGCCCGCCTGGCCCCGGGCACCTCTCACGTTCCTGCACTGCCTGTCACGTGCCTGCTTGGAGAGTGGTCTTGTCATGTCTTAGCTTCATGTTCTCCCCTTAGTAACCTGTGCTCAAACTCAAGAGAATACGGTTCTAGTAGTTTTTTGGGTTGTTCTGTTTTGGCTGCGCCATGGGTCATGCAGAATCTTAGTTCCCCAACCAGGGATCGTACCGGGGTCCCCTGCATCGGAAGCATGGAGTTTTAACCACTGTACGGCCAGGGAAGTCCCGAAAATACACTTCTAAGTGTCAGCAACCGTTTCCTTTACTGAAGAACTGTGAACTGGCTTTTCTGCCTTCTACTTCTGTGAAACAGTGGAGAACCTCAGCAGTCAAGACGTGCTGCAGAGTGCTCCAAAAATCAGCTGTCAGTCTCTTTAGAGCGGGTTTTGGTTCTGAGATTGAGGCGGGTGGAAAGGGAAACGGGCAAGGGAACTGCTCTGGGGTCATCGCATCTGAAAGGCTGGAGAGGGGCTCTCTGATCCTATGCTCCTTGCTTCTTGATTTGCTCAGCGCCCGCTGATGCTAAGTTGGACGGATTCCTAAATCTGACACGGTGTTGCTTCTTTCTCGGATGCCTCCCTCCTTGACCGCTGAGCTGGGGTGAGGGACTCAGCACATGCGTGGCTTCTCCCTTTGCACCCCCCTTTCTTGCTTTCTAAGCACATCATGAGAACATCTTCCATCCGCCCAGCTCCAGGCGGCACGACTCCTGACTGCTGAATAAACAGAATGGAAGTCGAGCAGCAGAAAAGCACGAATGCACACAGAGGCATAATTATAAGGGAACGTTTTTGACTTGAAAACATTGCTCACCCGGAAAAAACTTTAGCGAGAGGAGTTTAAGCTGTTTTCAGTTTTCCCTTCAGAAATAGTTTCTGACAGGGCTGATATTTCCAGAGTTCAAAAGCAACTGTTCGAGCAGAGGATTAAAGTTGTGATTAATTCCACAAGACGGCACAGACGTGGTCCAGCAGGCTTCAAAAGCACCTGGGATGCTGATCACAGGAAACAGACGTGGAGTGGAGGAATCAACGGCTCCACGGAGGGGTCTGGGCTCCTCCACACCTCGGAAGGCGCTGCTTGAAAGTCCACATGAAGCCATCACTTCCAGTGCCTGAGAACGAAGTCCCCCAAGCAGTGGGCTTTTGCCGACCACATACATTGGCTTGGCTAAGACATTTAACCTTGTGTGAGTCCCATCCCTACCACTCTTCACAAAGCACTAATGCAAAAAAAAAAAAAAAAACCGAAAGAAAAAACTCACAACTACACACAATGGGAGCACACAGCGTGAGCATACACATTGAGTTTACAGGCTTGTCGGGAGAAACAGCAACAGAGCCAGGGAAACAGAAAAGCCCCGAAGAGGGATGTTTATTACAATGGCTCCCTTACCCCAACTTCAAGCTACTCCCAACCCACGCCGATTCCTTCAGCGATCTGTGGCAAACAAGAAAAATGAGAACAATATGCTGCATTTCCATAGCTGATTTTTTTTTAAGGCTGCCTTTTGTTCTAAACATTTTTAAACTTCTCTGTAGACCCTAAACCCCTTGAGACATGACCCAGCAGTGAAGGCTTTAAATCCAAAGGGCCTCTCTGTTAGTTCTCAGCCTCCAGGAAGCAGACACGGTGAGGCGAGATTAGAGAGGCGAGATGAGGGTCGGGGAGCCTGTAGAGCTGGAGGTGGGCCTGAGCCCCAGGGTTGCAGGGGGAGAGGCAAAGGACTGGGCAGACAGACTGGGACCCCAGCACACATCTAAGGCAGTTCCTTCCAGCCGGGGCGGCGGGGAGTCATCAGCTCTAGCAACCTATCCGAGGAAAGCAGAGGAGCCCATGTCTGCACGGAATGGGCCTCACCCGGCACCCCTGGGCTCCATCAGTGGCTGGAAGCCTCAGCAGAGATGCGGTGATGGATCTGCAGGGGGTAGCAGCTGGGGCCTTGTGGTAGCGGGATGTCTAGCTGCTCCGTGTTCGTGGCTGTCACGGTCCAGCCACATGCCTCATGGATCCACCTCATCTCTCCACGTGGGTCTAGGGAACAGCGCCTCCAGGGGTCTGTGGGCCTCTTCCTATGGAGGGAGGTAGGTGGTCCTCCACAGGTGGACCTCCCAGGTCCCGTCACTGCGTCTGGTCTCGGGGCCACATCCCATACTCACTGCCTCCCTCGTCCTCTGCCCATTCCAGTTTCCCCTCACCCTCCGCTGGTCTTTGGGGCATCCTGCATGTAACCCAAACCGTGTTCCCTGAGGGTTCTGAGTCCGGCCAACCACTACCTGCATGGCCCAGGGCAGCACTGTCTACTAAGAGCCGCAGGGAGGCAGGTAGCCAGAGGCCAAGCCGATCGCCTGGGCTCCTCACTATGCCTCCCTGTCCCATTTTTTAAGAAACAGCCCGGCCTCCTTCCCATGACCGTGACCATGACCCTCATGCGCTGGTTGCCGGACACAAGGGTTGCGGTGCCACCACGGTATCTGTAGTTCAGTGGGCATGGCCGTGCACTCTGGCAAGAAGTCTCCCATTTCTGGCCCTGCAGAGCCCAAAGCTGGGGAAGGAGAAGCACACAGTCCCCGGTGCCATGAGTGGTCTTGGGAAGTGCAGCCACTTCTTCTTCACCTCTCGTTTCCCAGCCCTATGGGCATCTGATCCTGCTTGGGCTTGATTCTGGGTGGACCATCTCCAACGTAAAATGAACTGATGGTGGTTCATTCAACCCCATGACTTGAGGGGTCTGGTGGAGCCCATAGTGGACAGTTCCGCATGGTCACTTCTCTCCTCATCATCAAAGCCCAGTAACATGCGTGTGTGCTAAGTCTTTTCAGTCGTGTCCAGCTCTCTGTGACCCTATGGGCTGTAGCCCACCAGGCTCCACTGTCCATGGGATTCTCCAGGCGAGGATACTGGAGTGGGTCACTGTGCCCTCCTCCAGGGGCTCTTCCCGACCCAGGGATGGAAATGGATATTAATGAGCCCTGCTCTGTGCCATCCTTTTACCACCAACCCTGGGCAGCTGCAGAAAGCACCCGTGAACCTCCTGGCGGTGCTGACTCCCTCTCCCCCACGCATTCCTGTTGCCCCCCCCGGAGTATCTCCCCCATTAGCCTTCAGGCTCACCTAGGACACCCTGTCCAGCTTGGCCATTCCCCTCCATCTCCATTCCTTCCTTCACCATCTGTTACGGCAACTCAGGCCTGTTCACCTCACTCAGTGCTGGCTGGCACGCTTCAGCTTCAAACAGCCTTAGCAGGAGTTTTTCCCAACTATGGAGGCCTTACCAGGGTGTTAAACCCCATGTCCAATAATGCACCCCAAATCGATGAATTCTTGCTTATCTGATCTTATGTTCCATCCCCCTTTGATCAAGGCCCTCAAAATCCAATTCCAGAGAGATGCCCCTGGCCCCTGTCTGTAGTGCTTTCTGATTCTCCCAGCACCTCAGGAATATAATCATCTTCCTCCTTGATCAGATTCAGCCTGTGTGCTGGAATCAAACTGGCAGCCAGGAGAGGAGATGAGGGCGGCTCCGAGGGGCCCTCCTGCCTCCCGGCAGCGTCTTCCCGCACAGGGCAGGGCCACCTCTTCCTGGCGAGGGGCCACTTCCGCCAGCTCCGAGGCTCGGGGGATGTGCGGAGCCAACATCCTCAGAGGCGCCCGTCCTGATGTCCCCATCACGCACTCACGGCTCATGTGTTCCCAGCCAGGGCGATGCCCCTAGCAGCCTGACAGGCCTGCCCTGGCTGCAGAGTTCTGTGTCTCTCTGAGTCTTCAATCTACTCCTCAGCTGTGTTAGTTTTTCCACTGCAGAAGATAAAGGCTTTTAGCAAGAGGCTTCCCACCCAGCCTTTAATTGCTCACTAAAGCCTAATAACAACAATAGTAATAGTAATATTTATTATCCCTCTGCAGGACCTCAAGGCAGCTTTGCTTAGTCACTCAGTCGTGTCCGATTCTTTGCAACCCTATGGACTGTAGCCCATCAGGCTTCTTTGTCCATGGGATTTCCATGATATGTTGGAGTGGGTTGCCATTTCCTTCTCCAGGAACTGGACAATAGGCCTCAGCATATCTATTTCTTAGCTTGCACCTAGTAATTCAACTGGATATAAAAGTTTTATGCCAAAGATATGTATATTGATAGCAAAAGACAAATAAATAATGTGCAATAAAAAAATTATAGTCTCTCTAACAGATGATGTTTACAAAGCATGTAATATGTAATAAGCATGTAATATGTAATAAGATGAGAAATCGCTTGTTATAGTATTATAGGAAAGAATACAATTTTTAGTTGTATCTGGAGGATGATCTCAACTACATATCTGCAAACGAACAATAGCAACAAAAACTATTGAGAGCATATCAGAAGGAAATACACCAAAATGTCATGTAGTTGATTTGATTTTTTTCCTGGTCATTTTTCTGTATCTCCTTGTTGTCTATAGTGAATATGCATCCCCTTAACAGTGGAGTACACATGCGCAGTATTTTCCCAAGAACACAGCGTTAAGGCATTGCACTCAGGATATGGACATCTGCGTTGCCCACCTGGTAACGTGTGGTGGGGCCCCATTCCCCTGCTTGTGAGAAGAAGCTTACTTCTGCTTCCTGAAGCAGAAAAGTGTGGGGTGGAGGCTGCTCTGCCCGTCATGTGACTTTTCACTGCATCACGATTTGGGTTCAGCTGCCTTTTTATATTTCCCCATGGAAAGCCCAACTCCTTGGAAAAGATCTTGATGCTGAGAAAGATTGAGAGCAGGATGAGAAGGGGGTGACAGAGGATGAGATGGTTGGGTGGCATCACCGACTCAATGGACATGAGTTTGAACAAGCTCCAGGAGATAGTGAAGGACAGGGAAGTCTGGTGTGTTGCAATCTGTGGGGTCGCAAAGAGTCAGACACAACTGAGTGACTGAACAAGGACAGGGGAAGCAATGGTCTCGCATAGTCTTTCTCACATTTCCCGAACAGCCCATTCAAGGGAGGAGAACACAAAAGATAAACCCTGAGGAGCATCACAAGCTGGCCAGCATCAGGCTCACAACTGGACTTTGTGCAGGACAGCAGCTGTGAGCCACGTGTGGCCACTTAAATTTAGAATTAAATTAGCAAACAAAACAAAATTTAAAGTTCTCTTCCTTGGCCACACTAGCCACATTTCAAACACTCGGTAGCCACGCATGGGTAGTAACTATTCTCTTAAACAAAGCAGAACATTTCCATCACTACAGAAACTTCCACACTGCTCCACAGTTAACAGAGAAAATTAACCGGCTTCTCCCATATGCAGAGATGACTCAACATTAATATTATAAAAGAAACTCACATGGGAAGTCCCTGGCTGGCCAGTGGTTAGGACTTGGTGACTTTTTAACTTGGTGAACCAGGGGACACTGGTTCAATCCCCGGCCAGGGAATTAACTTCCCACCAGCCATGTGGTATGGCCAAATAAATAAAAAAGAAATACATATGAGCCAATTAAAAGGGAAAATTGAATCTTCGCAATAGATGTCAACAAAGCATTCAGGGAAAATACACCAAAAGTAGACCATGGGGGGAAAAAAAGAATAGACTATGGGGAAATGGAAAGAAAAAAGAATCCATTTATAATAACAATAAAGACTACAAGGTGTTCATGAATAATTTCAATAGCATATGCACCCATACCTTTGTAGAGAAAATTGCAAATTATTACTAAAGGAAATAAAAGACAGCCTAAGTAAATCTAGATATATGCCATGTTCCTAGATGGAAAGATTCAGTTCTCCATGAACTATTCTACAAGTCTATCAATTCAAAGCAATTTTGATAAAATTTCCATTAAGGTTTTCTGTGGGACTTGACAAGCTGATCTCAACATTTATCCAAAACTATTAAGAACCAAAGATAGCGAAGACTCTCCTAAGAAAAAGGAGAAAAGAGACTTGCCCTACCACCATTCATTCACCCAATAAATCCTTATTGAACACCTACTATGTGCTAGAGCTTTAGATGCTGGGAATATAGAAGTTAGCACAATGGTCACGGATCTGTGCCCTTGTAGAGCTTGGTAACATTTCAAATATCGGGACTTGCTCTCAAGCTGTAATAATGGAGATGCTAAGTATAGGCACAGGCCCAGACGAACAGACTAGAGAGGCCCAGAAACAGAAGCTCGACATGGGACGTGATTTGAAAGAGGAAAAGGAGTCTATATGGAGAAAAAAAATTCCCTGCCACACACAAAAACCAAGTACAGGTGGATCAAAGACCTAAAGAGAAAAAAAAGAAAATCTATAGTGAAATGTAAAATTTTAAAACTTTTAGAAGAAAATATAGAAAGATATTTTGGTGATCTCAGGGTAGGAAAATGTTTCTTATAAGATGCAAAACTCACACACTCTTAACAAACTGTTGATAAATTTGACTACATAATCATGTACAACTGTTGGAACTTCCCTGGTGGTCCAGTGGTAAAGAATCTGACTTTTCCAACTCAGGGAACAAGAGTACAATCCCTGGTTGGGGAACTAAGAAGCCACAGGCGGTGGGGCAGCTAAGCTCAAGCACTGCAACTGGAGAAGACCGCATGCCGCACCGAAGACCCAGCACAGCCCCCCCGCCCCCGAAAAAAATTTACTTCTTTCAACAAAAATCCCTAAAGTTGAAGTAAGCCACAGATTTGGAGAAGATATTTCCAAAGCATGTAATGGAAAAAAAAAATTATTATACACGCACACACACACATATACATAAGGGACGGCTACACATCAGTAGGAAAGGACAGTACATTAGAAGATGAGCAAAGAATATGAAGAGGCAATTTATAGAAGAGGAAATTCAAAAAGTCAACAAGCACCAAAAGAGAGAAATTAGGAAAATGCAAATTATAACAACAAAATTATTATACAAATCAGATTGGCAAAGAAAAGAACAAAATTAAAGAACATAGACAAAGAAAAAGTGTACACACCACTGGTAAGAGTGTAAATTGATTCAACCACACAAGGAAAATAAGGCAAAATTTGAGAATCGAAATACACATGCTCACGGCCTTTGCAATGCCACCCTTCATGGGAGAAACTCTCTTGCACATGAGCACAGAGAGACCAGTGTAAGGATGATCACTGCACAGAAAGTACAATAGCAGTTGCCTGGCTGTCCTGAGCCTGGGAACTTATGGTAAACAGGCATGGAGCCTTATCAGAATGATAGCAAAATATTTGAAACCTGAATTATAGTAATAGTGGCACAACCTGATAAATTTACTGACAATCACTAAATGTGTACACTTAAAGTCGGTAAACTATTTGGTATGCAAGTTATACCTAAATAAAGTTGTTTTAAAATTGTCATTGTAACATTTGCTGCAATGAGTAAAAACTTGAAATCAGCCAATAATTTTATAAATTGATTGTTGTAGAGATGCAATCAAATACAATAAAGTGATTCAAATAAATAAACCAGAGTTACTTATATCAACATGAACAAACCTCCGAAATGACTGAGGTTGTAAAAGCAACTTGCTAAACAATACACATTGTGTGGATGGTAACATTTACATAAAAATTGAAAACACACAGAATGATATTTATAATGTTTATGAGTACATATAAATCAGTGGTGGCATAGAAATACACAGGAATGATAAACACCAAATTTAAGATAGTATTATCTCTGGAGAACCAGAGAACTGTGTCTTCAGAGTTTCATTTCTTTAAAACAAACACGGGAAAAAACATGGCAAGATATTACAACTCAACTCAAATGTTTCTCATAATAGTCTCTGCAATTTTCTGTGTATTCAAACTAGTTTACAACGAATTTAAAACTACAATGTAAAAATAAAATTTATTTTCCTTTTCAGTAGTTTGTGATACCCACACTCTTATATCTTCCATTAACAAAGAAATGTAACTGCCAGAGTGCAAGATAATGAGTTTTACCTATATTCTATAAACTTTATGCTCGGTTTACTGATTTCTGGCCTCAGGCTGGGTACTGCTGAATAGTTGAAGCTGGAGCGCGGTCAAGCTCCTGGACTCCAGGGCAGTACAAGTGGTGTGCAACAGTGACACCTAATGGTCATACAAGGTACTTCCCTGTGCTCTTGGGTCTGAAGGGCTGGGTGGTGGTGGTTTAGTCTCCAAGTCGTGCACAGCTTTTTTGCGATGTCATAGAGGAGCCCGCCAGGCTCCCTTATCCATGGGATTCTCCAGGCAAGAATACTGAAGCGGACTGCCATTTCCTCCAGGGGATCTTCCCAGCCCAGGGGTCGAACTTGTGTCTTCTGCATTGGTAGACGGATTCTTTACCAGGGAAGACTCTAAGGGCTGGGTAGTGACTGGTGAATACTACCAGCCACAGTGGGGGGCGTGTTCTTCCAGCGGTTGTTAAGTGAAACTGAACTAATGATTCTGGACTAGAGTGGATTGTAGTTGATCAGGTCCCTCAGCGGACTCAGATGAACCTCCCCCCAGAAAAGCGAAACTAATTTGGAGAACTTCCATGCTGCTTTTTTCCTCCTCCCAGGGGGTAAGGGAGCCAAGCTCTAAGTCCTGAAGAAGCTTTCTCCAGGCATCCTCAGCACCACCAGGGCAGCCTCTGGAGCCCTTTTAAAAGGATGCCTCCAGCCCACATGTAAAGTGAGATTTGAAGGGAAGAAATGCTTCTGTAGTTGGATAGGAAAGATTCCATGGACACATGTATTTTTACCCATTTCAAAGCAAGCTGCCTAGTGATGCTGCAGAAATGGGGAGAAAGTAGTTTCAAAAATCGTAGAGTGCTGGGACCGGACAAGACTTTGGAGCTCATACTTAACAGTTCCCCACAGACACGGGACATCATGAGATGCTTGAGAACGTACACTTCTAGCACCACACACAGGACCAGTGGCCCGAGTGTGTGTTCCACAAACAGACAACATGGTGAGATAAGCCAGTTTTCTCCTTCCACAGTCATTTATAAAGCCTCTAAATCTGCACGGTAACAGGCCGCCGACAAAACTGGCTGCTTATCTGCTCTGACATGGAAATCATCACCAGCTTGAGTCTTTCAAAGTTACTAAAAGTCAGCATCTTAATTTGAAGGTTAAGTAATCAGTGCAGGGAGAGAGCTAAATTCATCAGTATAGTACGGGTTTACCAGAGAAACATGACTTTAGGAGAGAAAGGGAGAGAGAGAGAGAGATTTACTACATAGAATTAGGCCCCACAAGAGCTGATGCTTCAGTTCCAGTCTGAGTCCAAAGGCCTGAGAACCAGCAGAGGCCAGGAGTAGTTCCCGTCCAAAGGCCAGCAAGCTTAAAACCCAGAAAGAGACGATGTTTCAGTCAGAAGGCTGTTAGGAGGAAGAACTCTCTAACTCAGGGGAGGGCCAGCCTTTTGGTTCTGTCTATGCCTTCACCTGATCAGATGAAGCCCACCCATACTGGGAGAGCAATCTGCTTTCAGTCTCCAAACCCAGACCCAGAACCATCCTCACAGACACACTCAGAATACTATGACCAAACATCCAGGCACCCTGCAGCCCAGTCAAGTGGGCACATAAAAGCAATCATCACGGTCAGAAACTGTTAACTCCCTCCAGGGTGAGGGTGGGAGCTGAGGGAGGCAAGCACCCAGTGGGTCCCACAGGCGCGCTGGCCAAGGGCCTGGTTCCCTATGGTCCAGCTTCTCACTGCTTTCTGTTCCTGGAAAATGGGTTGCCAGGCTTATGTCGAAACCCTCTTCCTGGGAATTCCCTGGTGGTCCAGTGGCTAGGATTCCACACTTTCACTGCCAAGGGCACAGGTTCAATCCCTAGTCAAGGAATTAAGATACCACAAGCCTCATGGCCTGGGCAAAACCAAACAAAAAAATAAAAACTCCTCTTCTTTCCCTTCTTCAGGAGACATTCTAGTCGTTGCAGATATCAGGGCTGAAGGAGGGCAGTAGCCATTGCTTATAGCATTTCAGGAGTCTTTTGACCTGTCCATTCACCTGCATCCAGGTCTTTTCTGACCCCAGCTCCCCCCACTCCCTCGGTGAAGACAGGGCAGTTTTCCACACCACAGCACATCCCCCTGATGAAAGTGGTTGCTGTCAAGCAAACTGCCGTGGCCACCCTGCAGGCCCCTAAGAAGCTCCCTCCACACTACCACAGCTTCCATCCACTCCTGATGGCCTCCACATCCCCAGAAGTCCCACCAGACAGCCAGGCTTTCTGCTTCACAAAGAAAAAAACTATCGATGGCTGCCTGGAATGGTCCTGTGGCCAGAAGCTCCCATGAGCCTTGAGCGCGCCTCCCGGGAAAGTAGCCCCTGGGAGCGTCCTTCTGGGTCCATCCTGATGGGGAAGCACCAAGCCTGGTCCACCAGCTGCAACGTCTCATGCACAGCCCTCACCTACAGGCCCCAAGAAGGGGGCCCGGGTTCCCAAGGTCCACAGGCCCCAGCTGTGCTCACAGACCCTGTAATGAGCTGACCCATCAGAATCAATATGAAGTTATTTGACTCAGCCCCCAGAAAGGAAAGAGCAGGCAGGGAAGATGCAGGGGATGAAGCTGGGCTGCAGGCAGCAGCTGAGCAGAGACACTCCACAATGGGAATCTCTTTGGGGGTTTCTGGAAAGGGGTTAAAAGCCAGAGACCATGAGTGACGTGTTCCGGGGAGTCCAAAGGATCACGGCCTGTCTGAGATATGTAGCCAAGCTCCGACTAGGGCGTGAGCCCTGAGGGCAGGGGCCACACACGCGGTCAGGCCATGGGCCGGAAGAACCAGGGAACCCTTCTTGGCGCTGCAACTCCTAAATCACTCTGGGTAAACAAGCAAAGGAAAGGCTCCCCCGGGGCCCCAGGCAACAAGTCAAAGGTCAGCAAAGCCATAAATCAACTGTATTTGCACCAAGTAGATCGCGAAGGGTTATTTTTGAAATGACTTGGCAAAAAAAAAAAAAATTCCCTGGCGCTGAATCAACTCAACAAACACAAATAGAGAATGAGAAATGTCCATCTTCCTCGTCTCCCAGGTGATAAGCCCCAGAGACCTCTGCAGTGAGAGCTGCCCCCCTCCCCTGCAAGGGTGCGATCCAGATGTGAGTGTTCCTGGGTTCGGGTGCCAGAGGTGATAGGTCTTCATGGACCACCTACTGCTGCTGACAGACATAGAGCTGGGGTGGGGGTGCCTCCCAAGAGACTTCAGCCTTCCCGGGGTCCAGGGCCTGCCGCCCAGAATGCTCTCTGGCAGTGGATCCAGCATGAGGCTCTGCTTACCTGGACTATGACATCACTGACCTCAGCCAGGTGAGACCCAGATCCTAACCCATGAGGATTCCCTTTCAATTAAATATGCATGCATGTATGGAAAGAGGTCTGGAAGGATCTACACCTTGGTGTTATCGAATGTTATTTAAGATGCCTGAATTTTCTGGATCATTTATAATGAATGTGTATTTTATTATTTTTTAAAGGCAGCATTGTTTATCAAGGAATTTTTTTCTTGTTACCAAAATTATTAGCTATAGAATATTTAGAAGACTATACTGACCAAAGGGGAAAGAAGGTCACTTGTAATCATAATCACCCCACCCA
The DNA here is from genome assembly GCA_006410635.1 of Cephalophus harveyi. Lineage (NCBI taxonomy): Eukaryota > Metazoa > Chordata > Mammalia > Artiodactyla > Bovidae > Cephalophus > Cephalophus harveyi. Next base: position 137,883 of record SJYT01057071.1, read on the forward strand.
GATATATTCTCTTGACCTGCTACTAAATTTCCCTTGATTCTTTTCTATAAGTATAGTATGCATTTTAAAAAAAAAAGAGAGAGACCATATGCTTTCTTTTGATGCTGTTGTTTTTATAATTTACTTTTCTACTTCATAATATAGGCTCAACATTTTCTGTGTCATCAACATCCTCCTTTAATACCATTTCAGTAGCTTATAGTATTCTATTCAATGGATGCACCATGATTCATTTAATTCATTCCTTCTGTTGAGGTTTTCAATCACCAAATATTTCACTCTAAGCCACCACAGGCAAATGCTTATAGTGTTGTTCTCCAAATATACCTCTCATATATAGACATACAGAAGAATTGCATTTTCCTGCCCCCAGGGAGTTAGGTGTTGTCACGTCACTTGTTTTGGCCAATGAAACGTGAGCAGCCATAAACCCTGGCAGGAGCTTTAAGGGTCTGTACCCATCTGAGAGCAGTCTCTGCACACACAGCCCCAGCCAGCCTACAACAGACAGGAGCACAGTAGGGAAATGAGCTCTGTGGTCTTACCTATTGGGATTCAGTTCAGTTCAGTTCAGTTCAGTTCAGTCACTCAGTCATGTCTGACTCTTTGCAACCCCACGGACTACAGCAGGCCAGGTTTCTCTGCCCACTGCCAACTCCCAGAGCTTGCTCAAACTCACGGCCCTCAAGTCGGTAATGCCATCCAATCATCTTTTTCCTCTGCTGTTCCCTTCTCCTCCTGCCTTCAATCTTTCCCAGCATCAGGGTCTTTTCCAAGAAGTCAGTTCTTCACATCACGTGGCCAAAGTATTGGAATTTCAGCTTCAGCATCAGCCCTTCCAATGAATATTCAGGACTGATTTCCTTTGGAATTGACTGGTTAGATCTCCTTGCAGTTCAAGGGACTCTCAAGAGTCTTCTCCAACATCACAGTTCAAAAGCATCAATTCTTCGGTGCTCAGCTTTCTTTGTAGTCCATTTCTCACATCCATACATGACTACTGGAAAAACCATAGCTTTGACTAGACAGACTTTTGTTGGCAAAGTAATATCTCTGCTTTTTAATATATTGTCTGAGTTGGTCATAGTTTTTCTTCCAAGGAGCTGCTGCTGCTGCTGCTGCTGCTAAGTCACTTCAGTCATGTCCGACTCTGTGCGACCCCATAGACGGCAGCCCACCAGGCTCCTCCATCCCTGGGATTCTCCAGGCAAGAACACTGGAGTGGGTTGCCATGTCCTTCTCCAGTGCATGAAAGTGAAAAGTGAAAGTGAAGTCGCTCAGTCGTGTCCGACTGTTCGAGACCCCATGAACTGCAGCCTACCAGGCTCCTCTGTCCATGGGATTTTCCAGGCAAGAGTACTGGAGTGAGGTGCCATCGCCTTCTCCGTCCAAGGAGCTAGCGTCTTTTAATTTCATGGCTGCAATCACCATCTGCAGTGATGTTGGAGCCCCCCAAAAATAAAGTCTGTCACTGTTTCCATTGTTTCCCCATCTATTTGCCATGAAGTGATGGGACGGGATGCCATGCTCTTCGTTTTTTGAATGTTGAGTTTTAAGCCCTTTTTCACTCTCCTCTTTCACTTTCATCAAGAGGCTCTTTAGTTCTTCACTTTCTGTCATAAGTGCGGTGTCATCTACATATCTGAGGTTGTTGAGAAATATTGTTTTTTCCCCAGCAATCTTGATTCCAGCTTGTGCTTCATTCAGGCCAGCATTTCGCATGATGTACTCTGCATATAAGTTAGATAAGCAGAGTGACAATATATAGCCTGGATGTATTCCTTTCCCAATTTTTTGTTCCATGTTCGGTTCTGTTGCTTCTTGACCTGCATATAGATTTCTCAGGAGGCGGGGATTAGGGACCATTTTGTTTCTGTAACATAACCTTGCTGACCCTGACTGCCTGGACTTGGAGTTGATGGAGAGACAAGGTTAAAGGCGGAGTCCCAGCCCTCCAAGTGTGCACAGTCGTGCTGGGGACGTCCAACCTGCATACCAGGGAAGAGTTAAATGATGAGCCACCAGTCACCATTCAGAGGCACAGTGCCATGGAGCAGACTGAAAACGTCCAGCCCCTGGAAAGAGAGCATGACGTGATCTGAGCAGAAAGCCAGCTCACCAGTGCTGGATCAGCCTGAGGAGGCTTCATGGAGGAAGCGTGAGGAAGGGGCTTTGAAGGTTCGGGAGGTCTGAGAACAGGGGTGAGGGCCAGAGATCAAGGAGTGAGAGCTAAGGAGCCAGGACTGAGCAAAACACGGAGCCCAGAGGGCTGCCTAACCGGTGATTTCATGTGAAACAGGTGTTCTGAGAAAATGAGAGAGAAAAACAGTCTGAGAGAGAGACAACTAGGCCATCTGGAAGAGACATCACATCTCCTTCCTGTGCTTCCTCTTCTTCCTTTGAAGAAAAAACTGCCTCCATAAGCTGCGTCATCAGGAACGACATCGGTCAAACTGACCTTTGGAGGCTTAATACGGCTTGTTTTAGTCAAGCATCCAACTTGACTTGAAAACAAGAGGAAGGTGACTGCAGATAAAGTCAAAACTATTGTGGTTTTTCAAATCCTATTTGAGTAATCTCTCCCCACAGCTACAGGCGCTGACCACACTTTCCACTTCTCATTCATCCAGTGTCAGTCAGTCAGAGTCAGCCAGCCTGTGAGTGTCTCAACATCAATCAATCCGCCGATCATTGCCAGTCATTGTCCGTCAGCCAGTGACGGCCAGTCAGCCAGTCTCTTAATTAGTGCCTGACAGTCAGTGTCAATCAATCATTGTCAGTCAGCCAGTCAGTATCTGTCAGTCAGCCAGTCACCTTCTTAATCAGTGTCTGTCCATTAGTGTCAATCAATCATTGTCACTCAGGGACTTCCCTGGCAGTCCAGTGGTTAAGACTTCACCTTCCAGTGCAGAGAGTGCAGGTTCGATCCCCAGTCAGGGAGCTGAAATTCCATATGTCTTGCGGCCAAAAAGCCAAAACATAAAAAAACTGAAGCGATATTGTAATAAATTCAATAAAAACTTTAAAAAATGGTCCACCTCCAAAAACAAAATCTTAAAAGAACAACCAGTGTCAGTCAGTCAACCAACCAGTGTCTGTCAGTCAGCCAGTCAATAAGAACAGCGCTCAGCTGGCTTCTGAGCACTGTGCCTGTTTGTCTCTATTTACCCAGCACCTTTCCTGTTTCTGATTATGAGGACAGGTGTGTCCTGCCTCCATGAGGACATTTAGGGGACCTGTTTCCCCAGGAATCCAGAACAAAGCAATTGCCAAGCTGGGTCAGGCCCCCAGGGCTCATTTTCAGCCCAGCCATAAGCTGCTGGGCTGAGCTGCCGTGATCCTGCGAGCTTCCTGAGGGCATCGGCTGAGAAGTGACTGAGAGGGAACCAGGTCACCTTTGACTCTGAGGAGCCGCTTCCTCCCCCGCAGGGGTTCTGGCAGTCCCTCAACCAACTACTCACCTGGCCGCAGTCCCAGGGCTGGCAAGACACACACAGTGATACCTCAGGCGCTGTGGCGGCAGGCCCTCCCAGCTTCCTCCCACAGAAAGCTCTGCGCTGTGCTGTCTGTGGATGTGACTAATGGGGACAGAGAATAAACAGCAGCTGCTTTCTCAGGTAGGGCCATCGTTACTAGAGGGTGAGGCCGTCCTGAGCCCTGAGGCACAGGGACCTTCCTCAGTGCAGACCCGGGGTGTTCGCCATTCTTGCTTGTAGAAAAATCCCTCGTCTCCGAGGCTTCCCTGAGTCCCAGAGAACAGACTCAAGGCAGATAATGACTGTTGTCGTTCTCCAGTCGCTCTGTCGTGTCTGACTCTTGGTGACCCCATGGACTGTACCCTGCCAGGCTCCTCTGTCCATGGGATTCTCCAGGCAAGAACAGTGGAGTGGGTTGCCATTTCCTTCTCCAGGGGATCTTCCCAACCCCAGAGTTGATCCACATCTTCCGCACTGCAGGCTCGTTCTTTACCACTGAGTCACTGGAAAAGCAGTCAACTCAAAAAAAAAAAACAATGAAAACCTGAATAATAGATCAGCTGTAGAAGAATCACAAGACTTCTGGTTTTCCTTGAGGGATACAGACAAGATTTGGATCACATTTTTAAGTTGTTTTTACAGAAGCCAGGATCCCACCAGGTGAAAACTGCTGACCACAAACAGGTGGATCCTAGACAAGCTGAACTGGTAGTCTGACAACTGAGATTTTTAAAACACCACACTGTTACCTCATCACCAACCAATCAAAAATTTGTCTAATGTTGCCTTTTAAAACCCTTGCCTGAAAACCATTGGGGAGTTTGGGTGTTTTGAGCATTAGCTGCCCATTCTCCTTGCTGACACCATCCAATAAAACTGTCCTTTCTTTCCCCACGATCCAGTTTCAGTATGGGCTTCCCCAGAGGCTGTGGTAAAGAATCTGCCTGTAATATAGGGGCTACAGGACACTCGGGTTCAGTCTCTAGGTTGGGAAGATCCCCTGGAGAAAGGAATGGCAACCCACTCTAGTATTCTTGCCTGGAGAATCCCATGGACAGAAGAGCCTGGGTTCCAGCCCATAAGGTCACAAAGAGTCGGACACGACTGAAGCGACTTAGCATGCACAGTTTCAGTAGATTGGCTTTGCTGTGCATCGGGTATTTGTTTTGTCTGCCTGGACACTGTCCCCACTTCATTGATGGCAGCTCTCACCAGCTTCATCAACTCCCCACAAACCATGTGGATTCAGGTATGAACTGACAGTCGGTGTGCCCCCTCACTCTGCCCACAGGTGGACCTGAGGCCCAGCTGGACCAACAGCAGAACTTCTAGGCAACCAGTTGGGGTGGACACATGATCCAAGCCTGACCAATCAGAATTCTTCCCAAAAGTTTTCTGAGGCTGCCTCTTGAGTCCTTTAGCCAGAAGGATATGTGCCTGCCTGCCAACAGAATCGGAGAAGGCAATGGCACCCCACTCCAGTACTCTTGCCTGGAAAATCCCATGGACAGAGGAGCCTGGTAGGCTGCAGTCCATGGGGTCATGAAGAGTTGGACATGACTGAGCGGCTTCACTTTCACTTTTCACTTTCATGCATTGGAGAAGGAAATGGCAACCCACTCCAGTGTTCTTGCCTGGAGAATCCCAGGGACCAGGGAGCCTGGTGGGCTGCCGTCTATGGACTCGCACAGAGTCGGACACGACTGAAGCGACTTAGCAGCAGCAGCAGCAGCCAACAGAATGGATTTCGTTGTGTGCTATGTGCTAAGTCCCTTCAGTCGTGTCTGATTCTTTGTGACCCTATGGACTGTAGTCCACCAGGCTCCCCCGTCCCTGGGATTCTCCAGGCAAGAACACTGGAGTGGGTTGCCATTTCTTTCTCCAATGCATTAAAGTGAAAAGTGAAAGTGAAGCAGCTCAGTCGTGTCCGACTCTTAGCGACGCCATGGACTGCAGCCTACCAGGCTCCTCCATCCATGGGATTTTCCAGGCAAGAGGACTGGAGTGGGGTGCCATTGCCTAGCTCCCACCATTATCAGGTTTGTGAGCAGTGCTTGTGAAAAATCACCTCGCCTGATACCGATGAGTGTGCTTGCGGCCCTGTTAGAGCCACCCCTACCTACATCTTCTGTGTACTTGCAAGTGGCCAATTCAGTGTGTGGTTTGCCTAAGCCTCCCGACTTCTCTTCTTCAGCCCCTTGCATCAGAGGTGGGCACTTAGGAGGGCTTGTGTCAATGCTCAGTTGGCACTATCTTGAAATTCTTATATATACAGTATTTGTTTACTTATTTATTTATGGCTGTTCCAGGTCCTCGTTGCTGCTCATCGGCTTTCTCTAGTTGCAGCGATTGGGGGCTACTCTCTAGTTGCAGTGTGCAGGCTTCTCATTGCGGTGGCTTCGCTTGTTGCAGAGCACAAGTTCTAGAGCATGCTGGCTTCAGTAGTCGTGGCACACAGGCTTAGTTACCCTGCAGCACATGGGACCTCAGTTCCCGTACCAGGTATCGAACCTGTGTCCCCTACATTGGCAGGCGGACCACCAGGGAAGTCCCAATGTCTTGCAGTTCTTGGTCACTTTTAAACACGGAGCCCTGCTTTTTGATTTTGTGTATGCCTCACAGGTTAATTTTGCACAGGGTCACATTCCCTCCTGGTGGGATTTGTGATTCCCCTTCATTGCTCCAGTTCCCTGAGCTCATTCTTCCATCACCCACTCCTTAATGACCCTTCCATTCACCCCCTCCCCTATCCTGCTCTCCCCCACAGGAGACTTTTTTCCCAGAGACAGGGAGTCATACCCGTACTCGCTGGCAGTTGGCTCCTTGCTCCCCGTCCAAGCTCTGTGTAAAATTCTGAGAGCAGGGATTCACTTGATCTAGAACAATGCTGACATGAGTGGCTTCTCTTGCTTCTACCCCTCAACCTCCAGAATTCTGCGGTTGTGTCTCAAATCACCTCCTAGAGGCCTCTGGGAAAGCTACACCATGTGGTTAAACACAGTCCAGCCCTGGGAGCCTCAGATTCAAGCGATGGAGAACTCTGCAGGTGTCCTCGGCAACAGCCTGCTGAGCGTCCAGCAAAGGCCCATCTCACCTTGGGTCTTGCTGCGTCTCCTTGAAAAGATGAATTCCAGCCCTCTCCCACCTCCTGCAAGGGATAAATAACACTGAATAAAGCAGCCATAGCCCCAGCCTTCACACACAAAGAATGTGAGCAACCAGCCCTGGGCATGGGGGAGGTGGGAAGCTGCCACAAGAGAAACGGATACGCAGTTTGACAATGGAGAGTCCAGGTGCGGGAAAAAAATGATTTATTCTTGGAACACAATAACAGCTATGCAACTAGGAACATTTTATCCACTCCCATCCCATTCATGTTTTGTGTCACAAAGACATACCAAGACTTTGGAAAAAATTCCAAAGGGGATTACATTGAAGTGTGCTGTTTCTTCACGTGTTTTTATTCTTGTCTTAATCACAGTGAACCAAAGAAAATAGCTTTACAGCTTACTAAAACTCAAACCTGTCCTCAAAGGAAGCAGTTTAAACAGTCCTCACTGTATATCAGCAACACAACAATTCCAAGTCAGGACATAGACCCAAGAGACAAAAGCAGCTCTACCAGAAAGCTTGTCTTGTCAAAAAAAAAAAACAAAAACCACTGTGAGGGAAATCCAATTTGTCTAGAAAAACTGGGTCTTCTTCTGGACCGTGGTCTCAAAATACTAAGGTACAATTTTGTGTGTTTCCTCTTTGGAAAAAAAAGAGGTGAGGAAGAGATCTGACTGAAACCACACTAAGAATCTGGTTTAAAAAGATGAAAGGGTTCGCAGGAAATACATCATCTCTGTATCTCTAAAGGCAGCATTGACCACACTGAAGGGCACAGAAGCAGATTCTCCAGGGGACACCCTGGGAGTGCTTGCCAGTCTGCAGTCTTGCCGGGGTCTGGGAGGTGGATTTCCACTGGGAGGTGCCTCACAGTCTTCTCAGGAACAAAGCAGCTAAGATCTGTGAGTCGGACTGGTACCCCGGAGTGAATGGGTGGATGCCACCCAGAGCTGCCAGGGCCCCGGAGGACACAGGGCCTGCGTCCTGGCAGTACTGCCTCATCTCTGTCTATTGCAAATAGGTAAGCCCACCCCTCCCCTCCCCAAACTCAAAGCAGTAGTTAGCTAGGAGTAACAGCAATGGCTGAGGTGGCAAGAACCCTCATAGACTAAGAGGCTCATCTGAGCGCTCCTCGGATCCCCCTGGAGGTTTCTGAGCAAAAGTCCTAACTCACTGGGATTGGGCTCAGCTGTGAGGTGTAGCTCAGAAGGCTTGGCCAGTAGAGGCCTGGGCTGGAAACTACCATGATGGCTGGCTGGCTGAAAAACGAGGACACTTAGCCCTGAGTCAAGTGGCATGTGTGGGGGTGTGAGGGCCCGGTACCGGGTGACCCGCCACACCTCCACAAACCGGCACAGCCACACAATCTCAGAGTGACAAGCAGGGCCCATACATGGAAGCTGGAACTCTGGGTTCCCCTCAAAGATTAAAAACAGCTCATATGAAAACCTGCAGATGCCAACATCTCCACTGGCCAATTGACGACAGATTTCATACTTGATCTGCTGCAATGAAATCCAAGGCCTTTTACCAGTTTCCCCCCTTTTGCCCATGACCCACATTAAATTCACATGGCTGTGTGTGTGTGTGTGTGTGTGCGTGTGCTAAGTCGCTTCAGTCATGTCCCACTCTATACGACCCTATGAGCCAGCCAGACTCCTCTGTCCATGGAAGCCAAGAATATATATAGCTACCAAGCATACTGGTAGCTAACAGAAGAATTTCCTACTTAGCCTGTTTAAGTGGGGTATGCTCTGCAATTTCCTATTTCACTCTATTTCAGATGTCACTAACTAAATTGATCTTGTGACCAATTTAGGGCTCCCAGGTGTAGCTAGACAAAAACAGCCATGGAGTGCTCTGGACAAAACCTTGGGGCTGCAATGGGCCTCCTAGTCTTCAGGCAGGAGAGATAACTCCTGCCACTTAAGGTCAACCTTATTCTGCAGGACATGGACTTTCAGCAGCAGCCCCTGTGTCATCAGTGAAGGTCATCAAGCGCACCATGGGCACCACAGAAGGTGATGAAGCTGGCTTCTTCCAGGGAGCTGACCATCTTTAAAGCAAAAGGGGCTGGCTCCACAGGGTGGGCAGGCCCAGGTGCAGGCTGATCTCTGCCACCAGCCCAGTTAGGGTACAAGTCAAGACTGGGTCATCACACGCGGTGGCTTCCACTAGCTCCTCAGCGCTTCCCCACGGGCGCACTGGACTTTTGGAATCTCTGGATGAGAAGCATGAGCCTGGCCACGTCGGAGAGCTCAGGGAACAGGGCCATGATGCTGTCCACCTCGTGGGGCGGGAAGATACTGCAGAGCGAGGTGCGCGCCCTGGCGCGGGCGTCCACCTCGCCAGCTACAGCCTGGGGCGCGGGCCTCAAGGGCCCCCCGAAGGCACCGTCGTCCCAGTCCGACTCGGCCCAGGCCGAGCGGCCCGGGGGCTGGCCAGCGCATGGAGGAAGGACCCACGGGTCGCCGGGCTGCTGGCGCGGGGAGCGCCGGTCGCTCTGCGGGGCGCGGGCGCCATACCCACCCCGCTGGCCGGGCAGGCTCAGGAGGCCGGGTGGGGCTGGCAGGGACGACAAGGACCCGGGCGCCACCCAATCGGGACCGGGCGGCGCGGGCGCGAGGCCGCAGCCAGGGCCCCGAGGGGGCGCCCGGAGAAGCCCCGCGTCGTCGCTCAGGAAGAGCCGCGAGAAGCTGCTTTCGAGAGTGGCCACGCCCGCCGACCGCCGCGCGGGGGGCAGGCTGCGCGTGCCGGGGTCCCGGGGACCGGGCCGGGCGGCGGGGGCGTCCCGGGAGCCGCCCTGCTCCGCCAGGCTGGCCGCGCGCGCGCTCCCCCGCCGCTCCTCCTCGCCGCCCGCGCCCCGCCAGGCCCGCGTCTGCGCGCGGAGCTCGTCGGCCACCGCCAGGTGCGCCTGGTGCGGCCTCTCCGGGTGGTAGAACTTGCACTTGATGCCGTAGGTGCATTTCTTGCCTGGAAGGGACAGGGTGGGGGTGGGGGTGGGGACTCTGGTGAGACCTCGGGTGAGGACGCCCGTGGGGTCCCGGCAGCGGCAGCCCCGCGCAGCCTTTCTTGTTGGCGATTCCTGGGGCAAAGGCCCCCAGGCCTGCTGCAGCCTTACAAAGTTTGGGGCGAGAGGAGGTGGCGGGCGAGAAGTGCCCTGAGGCGCCGACAAGACGGATGCAGGCGCAGCACCCTGCTCCTCGTGGTACTGGGCGCTGCACACGGTACCCCAGCGTCACCAGCTAAGGCAAGGTCGTGTCTGCAGGCGCCATAACCAGGGACTGAGACCAGATCTCTGGGTCCAGTGCCCTTCAGCCTCTACTTCCCCAGGGATCCTGTGGATCCTGCCAACCTCGGATGTGAAGAGTAGGTGCGTATGGATGGGCCTCCACTGCTGACTCGGTTTCCTCCCTCCCCCCCACCCTCCGTATATCTACCCTGCTCCTCAGTCCACATCCCTTGCCCTCTTCCTTATAGACTGTTTTAACAGAGGTGATCAAATTTATCATCCAAACCAGGGCCCTTCTGAGAGTAGAAGGGAGAAGGACGGGCCACCAGATTGTGTGTGTGCACCTTAATTTCTAACAAGAAATGACTTTCAGTATCACTTAAGACGTCCTAAACTTTTATAGGCACAAAGAAACCAGACCTGGGTATATTAAATAACTTGCTAAAGCAAGCTAGTGAAAGAGCTGGCTAGAAGGCCGGTGTCCCTGGAGGGCTCTGGGATAGAATCCTCAATTCTTAGTGAACAGCACCAACCAAAGTCTCCTACCAACCAAAGTAGGAGGGTAGGGGAGACTGTGGGGCAGGATGGGGGCATAAGGTGCCAGAGGAAGGGACTGAGAAAGGAGAGCTTGGGGGTGCACACAGACAGCAATCCTGGTTCCTGGACGTGGCTTTGCTCTGTGGGTCACAAGCCTTATGCAACAGGCGTCTGGGATGGCAGTTCATCGTCACAATGACAATAATTACAGCTTTCTGACTGCCATCCAGAGAGGCTCGCTTACCTCCCCAGGCTCACATAGCTAAGGGCAGAAGCCGGGCTAACAGCCCACGCTGCTGACCATCAAACATCTCATCAGGATGAAACTCTGGTTCTCTTTTAGGTATTTGCTTAATTTTACAAATCTTAACAGGCTTATTTTTAGCAACACTACACATCAGATACAATAACAACTTCCTCATCTGTTAGACACATTTGCCAAGACGAGAATTAGGGATGAATCATGCGATGTATACATGCAAACAGAGCCTCTGTATTCCTCATCTGCTTATTAATACACATAGGATGTGACCTATATTACCTTACACCTTTCTAGAAACATGAAATATCGGAACCCAGGCTAGAACCCATGCTGTTGACCAGCCAGCCAGCTTCTGACCTGAACAGGGCCCACAGATGTGGGGCGCTACCCACCGTAGGGGCAGTGCTGCCAGGACGGCTCTGGGGGCTTGGGCTTCCTGCTCAGGAAGTTGCTCAAGGTGGGTCCCCGACGGCCCAGCGGGTCATCAGGAGGCATGAACCTAGAAGACAAGCATGGGGGTGGGTGACTGCAAGCCACACAGAAGCTCACCGCTGGCACCTCGTGGAGGGGGAGGAGGGCAGCACCAGGCCTGGCCTTGGCCTGGCCTCTCAGTTCGGGGCTCTTTCTCCCACCCAGGAGTTGCAGCGTGTTAGAGACACGCAGCCTTTGTCCACACTGACCGGCACAGAGCTCAGCGTGGAGAGCTCCCAGGACAGCAGCCCCGGGCCTCATCCAGGTGTTTCTCCTGCTGGGTCAGCAGCGTCAGACTCACTCAGCAGCTCCTTGAAAAAGGCAGGCTCCGGGCCTCACAACACAGCTGCTTAAACAGAACCTCGGGCTGTTCAGGAATCTGCATTGTAACAGTTTCCCAGGAGGATTTTAGCCACTAACCATGAAGCAGAAGTGCACCAGCCCTCCCCGGGACTTAGCCTGAGAGCGGTCCCATGCTGCCTCCCCGTGTCCTCGACAGGTGGCTAGAGACCTCCGTGGGGCCACAAATGGACTCTTGTCCTGTGAGCTCCGTCTCTCCCGTGTCACCCACAGGTCTGGGCCTCTCAGGTGCGGGATAAAACATTTACAGAGTCTGAAAGGCCAGTCAGCAGGTCAGAAAGGCAGAGGATACAGGTGCGGCCTGCACACAGGTGCGGCCTGAGCTCCACCCCATCCCCCCGGAAACCTGGGGTCTGGGGGGGAATGTTACTATGTCACTCTCTGACACCACCCTGCCCCCTGCCAGCCCCTCCCCTTCCCCGGCATTAAGGAAGAAGGGAACACAGCCACAGAGCCCAGAGCTCAAGGGGGAAAACATTTCTCAGAAGGAAAACTTCCTCATTTAGCACAATCCATTTTTTTTTTTTCCTATGTGAATACTTTCATTCTCAGGAGACACTCGAAGGTCATACAAAGGTTCCACGAGAGAGGGTGTGGATTCTCATCCGGGCCTGTTTTTACAGACTGGCTTCCCCCTAAGAGTGGAGGGTCATGCTGGTGTCCCACCCTGCAGACCACGTCCATCAGGCCGGCCCTGAGCTGGGCGATCCCCAGCTGAGGACAGCCTCTGTGGCTGAGATCCCAGCTACACAGCTGGCTTCTCAAGAGTTGGGCCCTGACCAAGAATCCGGGGAGCCACCCAGTGCAGTTATTAAAAGTTCCCTGAGGCTTCACCTCCTGCTCTTTCCCGGGCCTCACAGCCGGGAGCTGGGCCAAGACAGCCCTGTGGACATGCCCTGGGCGCGGGGAGGGCGTCCTTGCCCTCGGGCAGGCGGCAGGCTCTGCACTCTGGCCGCTGGGGACCTCCGGGCAGGCCCTGAGCGGAGGCCAGTGCGTCAAGAGGACTTGGCCTGGACCCCGAGCTGTCGCCAGGCCAGAGGCGGCCATGATCCATCAGACCTCACTGAGGATTTTCTGGATCCCATGATGACCAGCCATGCCAGATTTCCTCCAGGGCGGAGCCAGAGAGAGGGAGCTGCCAGCCTTGAGAATGTGGACATGACCGTGGGGGTTACTACAGGGTAGCTGCTGTGACCATCTGCCTTGGGGCTTAGGAGCTAACCTCTGCCTCCTTGACTGTGAGCCTGGGGGTAGTGGGGGCACCAGCGCCCCCCTGGAGGCACATGTCCTGGCCTGACCTAAGAGTAACCACAGCCTCTACGGGGTACAGTCCTCTCTGATCCTCCACCTAAGAGGTAAGAGTGACTAATCTGTGTGTGCGTGCTGAGCCGCTTCAGTCATGTCCGGCTCTTTGCGACCACATGGACTGCAGCCCGCCAGGCTCCTCTGTCCATGGGATTCTCCGGGCAAGAATACTGGAGTGGGTAGCCACTTCCTCCTCCAGGGGATCTTACTGACCCAGGGATAGAACCCGCGTCTCTTATGCTTCCTGCATTGGCAGGTGGGTTATTTACCACTAGCACCACCTGGAAGCCCCTTGACTAAACCAAAGTGTGGTAAGTTCAAGGTGAAGAACGCTCAGCCCAGTGAGGTTGAGAGTTCGCCCACCACACGCAGCTGGTAAAGGGCAGAGCCTCAGCTTGAAACTCATCTGCTGCTTCCAGCTCTTTCCACCACACAGGCAGCCCCCCAGGCCGCAGGGTCAAGTGCTGGTCTGCCGCGTGCAGCGGCCGTGTGGCCTCTCTGTCCCCATCTTCCCTTCCTTAGGGCTGCAGCCAGTGACAGTCACTCACTATCTACATCTTATTCCTAGCCATTGGGTGCCCATGTGTGCCAGGCTGGCTGGGGGCCGTGGCAGATAAAACACATACATGCCCTGCCCTCACAGAGCTGAGGAGCTTGTCCTCGACCACATTCTGAACAGTCAAGGAGAGAGCCAGGAATGAGGACCGAGCTGTCATCCCTGGAACAGAAATTGAGACGGGAGCCAGGTCTCAGCGGCGTGCCCTCCTCCACTTGCCCCACCCTGTGACCACGCCCACCCGGCCAGGCTCCTCCCCTTGCCCCTCAACAGGCCGGCCGCGGACCAGCCATCGCTCCTCCCACCTTAGCTCTGCCCGGAGGCCCTTGTCTGCACCTGCTATCTGGTCTGTACCCTGTGACCCTGACCACACCCTCCCCGTCCCACCCACCGCCCTGTCGCTGGTTGGTCCGGGGTGGACCTGACCCGGGGCAGGCAGATGAAATCAATCAGATTCTCTGGAAAATGTCCACCAAGCCCTATTAAGACAGAGTCAGTTCCAAGATCTTAAACAGCCCCAAAGAAAAGAGAATGTTGCCCGTGCCTGGACACCTGTCAGGCAACTGGGTGCTGGGTCAGCCGGATGTGGACATGGAAACAGAAAAGTCACAGGCAGTGGGAACAAAACAGCCCCAAGCGGAAAGCTGGTCGCGCAAGAGAGGAGAACCGAGAGGGCGACAGAGATGGTGGAGCGGGGGGCAGGGAGGGGGTTGTCTTAGAGCCCGTGACTGAGCCCCACGGGCCCGAGCTAGTTAGAGCGGTTTCTGCCAGTCACCGCCCCCGTCCCACGCACCCTGGGACCCCGTGGGCACCACTTACCGATCGTTGACGAAGGAGAACATGAGCAGCCTCTGCTCGATGAACCACTTCCACTCGGGGTTCTCGCTCTGCAGGTCGCGGTAGTTGTCGTTGGAGACGATGACGCCGTCCAGCTCGTAGGCCACCTTCACAATGTAGCGGTCGTCGTAGCACACCACGCGCTTGCCGCTCACCTTGCGGGACGGCGTGTACACCAGCACTGCCTGCCTCTCCAGCTCCTCCAGCACGTGCTGCTCTGCGGACCGCAGGGGGCACCGCATGGAGCAGCTTCTCCGGGTAGGGGGACTCCCCACCCCCAGAACCAGCCTCAGACCCGGGGCAGGTCCAGCAACTCCAGGCTCCTCTCCGATGGCCCCCTCCTCCCCGCTTCTTCCCCCTCCCCCCACCTCCATCTACGGTCAAGGAGGAGACAAGTTTGATCCCTGGGCCGGGAAGATGCACTGGAGAAGGAAGTGGCAACCCACTCCAGTATTCTTGCCTGGGAAATCCCAGGGACAGAGGAGCCTGGTGGGCTACAGTCCACGATTGCAGAGTCAGACACGACCGAGTGGCTAACACTTGACACTGGGGTGCTTTGCCCCTCTCTGAACATCAAGTTTTACATTTATAAAATAAGGAAGATGACTCCTGCACCTGCCTCAGCATCTGTGGGGAGACTGAACCAGTCCATGTGGGGCTGGCGAGCCCCCACGAAACCTGGGAGGACGGAGTATGTCTCAGGCGGTGCAGGCGTTACACGGTCTCTTAACAGGAGCTAAAATCTGCATACCTGGAAGGTCTACTCTGTGATCTTAGCTTCGAATTTGGAGACAGAAGAAATTCCTTCACTTGAAACAGTTACTCCCAATGTGGAAAAATATGAGCATGTTCTTCACAAATCGTTTCTCCCCTCAAGTCTAAGTCCTTTGCTATATGACATGGTTCCCAGACTTTTACAAAGTGCAGAATGCATATAATGGCACAAAAATCACTTTAAACGATTGCATGTGTGCATGATGGTCATCTTGTAATGTATCAAATATCAAATCTCCATGCCGTACACCTGAAACTAATGTAACTGTGCTCAGTCATGTCTGACCCTGCGGCCCTGTGGACTGTAGCCCGCCAGACTCCTCTGTCCATGGGATTCTCTAGGCAAAAATACTGGAGTGGGTTGCCATGCCCTCCTCCAGGGGATCTTCCTGACTCCGGGACTGAACCCATGTCTTCTGCAGTGTGGGTGGATTCTTTACCATTAGCACCACCTAGAAAGCCCACTAATATAATACTGTAAGTCAATTATACTTCAATTTAAATTTATAATTAATTTGTTAAATGCCATGTGTGCAGCACTCCCTTTGAGAACAGAGCACGATTCGTGCTTTGAAGTCCCCACTGCGGCTCCCTCCGCTCCCTTTAAGATAGCCCAGTTTTTAGAACTTTGTATTTATAATAATTCCCTTGCTTTTACTTTTTAGGATGCATACATATGTACCCTTCAAAAGGATTATTTCCAACGTGATTATGAATCTGCAGACTTTACACAAATGAAGTCCTCATGCATATATCCTATGCAATTTGTTTCTTGGTTGAACATTGTGTGGGGGAGGTCTGGCCATGTCAAGGTTGTCAGTTTTGCACAGAAGTCTCCCTGTACAGGAGACAAGGATTTCTCCAGGGTCTGTCTTAAGAAGTGATATTGCTGAGTTGTAGGGAAAGCTGCCCTACGAGACAATGCTGAATCATTTTCCAAAGTAGTTATATCAAGTTACTACTCAACACAACATCTAAGACGAACTTGCCGGCACTTGACATTTGCAGGATTTAAAATTTTTCGCGATCTAAATATATATAGATTGGGGATAGATCGATAGGGTATAAAGTAGCCTCTTGTGGCTTTATTTTGCATTTCTCTGGTTACTAATACAACTGAACATCTCTTCATATGTTTATTGGCCATTTGTGTTTTCCATCAAAGGCTTATTCATGCCTCAGCACATATTTCTATCTGTCCTTTCAGTCTTACTAGCTCGGAGAAGTTCCCTGTAGATTCTGGACTGTAATCCTTCATCAGGAATATGTGATGTGTGGCCTCTCCCAGTCTGAGGCTTGTCTTTTCATTCTCTTGTTTTTGTGGTATCTACTAATGAACAGAAGTTTTTATTTTAATGTAGGCAAATTTATAACTCTTTCCCATCTCTTGACACTGCTTGTGGCTTGTTTAAAAATTCTTCCCTACCCCAAAGTGAATTCCCTACCCTTTACCCATTCCGTGTTGCATAATATATATTGCACAACATTGCACAACTGTTGAAAGCCACCATCTTCCACATTCAGACCATAAAGAGTAATCTGGGATGAGAGGTCCATGATGAACACAAATGTTCATTCCCCAGCTTCTCATAATCTCATTGAAAAAGCAGTGAAAAAATACAGAAGGGGGAAGAGATCCATAATCACATTAAAAATCACATTAAAAAAAACACCAGCAAAACCAAATTTTGATAAATTTTAGGAAGACAGAAAGCAGGTAGGATTATACTGATCCTACATTACAGAGGGAGCCATAACCCCCAAATGTGTACTGACGCTGAAGCAGAGGTGGAGCCTGTTCTCTGCAAAGCCCCGCTTTCCAGCAGGAGTGGAGAGTGGGGAGAAGTCAGATGATTAACTGAAGGGTTACTATGGGGCAGCCGCATCCACCCTTTCCTGTCCCCGACTCTATAAGGGAAGTGAAGATGTAACTACAAAGGAGGAGGCCTTTGACCTCTTACAGTAAAACATCACCCTTGTGGCAATGCCACTTCCAGTTCCAACAGCTGCCTCTTGCCTGTTGCATGCAGAGTGCAATGAAGCAAACTCTGCTGGTCAACATAGTCAAAGGTCAGCCTTGACTTTGGGGGAAAGATCCAAATACCAGGAGAGAAAGTCTATGGAAATTGCACAGGTGTATATTTAACCAGTCTGGTTCTTTATTCACAAGTAAACACTAACAAGCAGAGGATCACCAGACTTTTGGGAAGAAGATTTAACAGCACCGAGAGAAAAAGAGAAGGGACCTTCAGAGAACTTTGTCTGTATTAGTATAGAATATTCAAGAAGATACTATACAACAAGAATAGCATTTCATTTAAAATAGAATCAGAAAGAGAAGAAGAAGCAGTTGGTTAACACTGATAGAACTGAAAACAAAACAAAAAACTTTCAGTTAAAAGACTGGAAGAAAAACTCAATGAAACCTCCCAGGATCACTAGAGGTCAGTCATACCATCGCTAACATGGCTGACACAACACCAGTAATATCTCAGGATGGGACCTCTTCTCATAAGAAAGCCAGTCAGACAAACAAAAACCTGTTTATTTAAATGACTTATTCTGTTCTTCGTAGCTTAAAATATTCCTAGCTAATGTAAGAATTAAAAATAAAGAATTCCCTGGATGCCGATTTCCTCTTTTTTTTAAATGAAGAGATTGGACTAGATATTCAGTGGATCAAATGAATGTCTCTTTCATTTCCTATACTCTATTAGGGGTGGGAAGTAGACCAACTTTTTCTGCAGAGTGTTAAAAGTTATAAAATAGTTATTTTTGAAACTTAATCTTTCACACTAAAAGAGTAAATACGCCCAATCGCCTGTTCAACAACTATTAGGCACCTACGACACTGGATATTACACTAGGTGCCAGGACTCTGGCCTCGCTTTCATGGAGCTTAGAGTTCAGCGAGGAAGACAGACACCATCAAACAAACCGTAAGCAGACAGCTGATTGCAACTGTGGGGAGTGCTGCGGAGGAAAGGTGTGCAGTGCGTCTTGAGAGTGCAGCCGCTGGAGCATACCTCTAATCGGGGCGTCAGACCTCGGTGGCTCTTTCCTCCAGGAGGGGACAAAAACTTTGATGTAGGTGTGTCCTCTGTCCCTGAACCAGTCCACGGCCAGCTGGATTCCCCGGCAAGAGAAGATTTCTTTATTTCCATGGCTACAATGAGAAAACAAAGGGATCTGTAGAGAAACAGGCAGGGTTTCTCAAGAGTGGTTTTTCCTGGGAATAGCCTGGATCCTAGTCTTATCATCAAAGGGAATCAGGCAAATCTGCATTTTGAAAATAGGTCATTCTTTACACAAAATATATCCCTTAATCAGAACCAATTAGCTTGTGATAACATGTAGGGGATCTCAGGCTCCTTGGGGAGTACATTCATTCCAAGGACGAAAAGACAAGCTCCTCTTATTAACTAAAGCTTATAAGGTTCAAGAGAGGGTTGTCAATGTGATGGTGAGCTTCCCAAGTCCAAGTAACAAGGTCAACATGCCCCACAAATTCCACTGAAATCATCCGTGCAGGCAGGAAGGAGAGAGTGATGTGAGAGGTTGCTCAAAACCAGGCAGGGACTTGTTACTGAAGGTCTGTCTTGCTCCTAAGAGGAATAAGAAGCCGAAGAAGGATAAGACCCGGGGTACACGTGGTGTGTGGTGGCTTGGAGGTAAAGATGCCGCCTGCCAATGCAGGAGACAAGGATTCGATCCCTGGGTTGGGAAGATCACTGGGAGAAGGAAATGGAAACCTGCTCCAGTCTTCTTGTCTGGAGAATCCCATGGACAGAGCCTGGTGGGCTATAGTTTATGGGGTCACAAAAAGTTGGACACGATTTAGTGACTGAGCAACTGAGCAGGCATGCTTATGTGATCTGAGCTGATCTGATGTATGTTTCAGAGCTCCACCTGGCAGCACAGAGGACAGTACGTTGGAAGGAGCAAGAATGGAGGGTGGACAGCAGTTAAGCTGCCGGAGTGACTGTCAGAGCAGAACCTGATGGTGATCTGGCCCCAGCTGGTGGTGATGAAGAGGAGTGAACTTAAGAGATAGATACTCAGGAGGTACTATCTCCAGATGCAGTGATCAGCTGGATACCGGGAAGCTAGTGAAAAAGACATTGAGGAGCTTCTAGATCTCCAGCTTGTATAAGGGGAATGGAGGGCCCTGAGACAGACCCTGGTCTGGAGGAAGACAGGATTTAGAGAAAAAGATCCTGAGTTTGGTTTTGGACACATGTTGAGATGGGAAGAGCCTTGGTGACCTCTAAATGGAAATATTAAATAAACAGCCAGGGTTCAGAAGACAGGTCTGGGTGATAAAACGTGTGACTCATCTGTTTAAGTACTGGTTGGAGCCACCACGTGGAGAGAATTGCCCGATCTCCCAAACAGGGAGTGAGTGGCCGGGGAACTGGGCGTGGAGGAGCTCCGGAGCTCAGCAGCTGGTTGCGGGTAGAGGAGGACAATCACACAAGAGACAAAAGGCGTCTATCAGAAAAGAAGTGGGTAGGGGACTTCCCTGGCATCCAGTGGTTAAGGCTCCATGCTTCCAATGCAGGGGACCCAAATTCAGTTCCTGGTCCAGAACTAAGACCAAAAGATAAATTAAAAATTAAAAGTAAAGAAAAGAAAGGAAGGGGGTAAAACAAAAGAGACTGCACTGTGGGAGCCTTGAGAAAGAAGCAGTCAAATGCTGCTCTGAGATGCCAGAGCATCCCTTAAAACATCCCTTAGACTCAGTCAGTAGAGGTCAGCAGTGTTTTGCTGGAGAGGGAGACAAGGGCATGGATTTGAGATACTGAGAATGCACACTCAGTGAACGCAGCCGTGGGTGGGCCACGGACCAGCTAAAGGCCAGATTCGCCACCCTCTGCTCACTACTTCCGCCCCAGTGCAATCCCTCTGCCCTTCGTCCTGGCCATGCACCTCCCTCCACTCCCACTGCAAGGCCTTTGTACCAACTATTTCCTCCCCTCTTGACCCAGTCCATTCCTCCCTCTCCTTTAGATCTCAGCTTTATCGCCACTTCCTTAAGAAAAGCATCTCCATCAGCTTCCCCTGTTACAAGCCTCATAGCAAGGACACATCCTTGTCCTTCCTGCCCTTACCATAGCTGAACGTGCACGTCTGCCCACGGGATGAATCACCGTCCCCCTTTCTAGATCTTGGCTTCCCAGGTAGTGGTAGTAGTGGTAAAGAACCCTCTTGCCAAGGCAAGAGACATAAGAGACTCTGGTTTCATCCCTGGGTCGGGAAGATCCCCTGGAGGTGGGCATGGCAACCCACTCCAGTATCTTTGCCAGGAGAATCCCATTGTCAGAGGAATCTTATGGAACCCTACAGTCCAATAGGGTTGCAGAGTCGGACACAACTGAAACAATTTAGCATGCATGCATTTCTAATCATAGGTTCCTGTTGCTGCCCATCAAATTCCCAGCACCTAGCACAGTGGTGTCTGATCATTGATAAGGGTTCAATAAGAACGTGTCGAAGGAATGAATGACTGAGAAGAAGCAGGCCTTGTGAGCAGCTGGAGGAGAAGCAGTCCAGGTGCAGGGAAGGGTTGGCTGGAAGGACCCTGATGTAGGTTTGCGTGTCCAGGGACCAAAAAGAGGACAGTGTGGCTGGAACACGTGGAGTGAGTGAAAGGGAGGTGGGGAGGCGGGCGGGGGTGCAGCTGGGTGCTCAGAGAGTCAAGGTCCCCATGACTCTCGCACCCTCTTCACATCCAAGCAAGGCCAACATATCAAATCCCCACATCTGTGCTTTCTCTGGTGTGTGGCTCCTTCTGCCGTTTTCTCAGAGAGGGTTAGGAGGGGTCCGGGTTTGTCAAGAGAAAAAGGGAGTCTGGAAACACTCATCAATAGTGTTGGAAGCCAGGCTTTGTGGAGATTCAAGAGGACTCTACACCCCAGGGACGTATCAGAAACCAGGCCTCGACCCCTAGGTCCATAGGGTCTTCCAGCTTAGGGCAATAGCCCTTTGGCCACTGAGGTTAGACTGTGAGGCTTCTGCAAACAGTAAGCAGAAAAATATCAATGGGACCGTCCGTGGAAAAAAGGAAGAGGAAGTGGAAAGCTAGTCCCTTCCGCCCCAGCAGAAATTGAAAAAAGAAAGGAGATGGCGGAAGAACGTGGAGGCCATTCACAGGGTCCTTACCCTGCACCCCCTAGGCATGCCCCACCCACTGAGCCATGAGGGGCTGAAGAGGCTGGAATCACCGGGATGGGTGTGAACAAGAGGCTGAAAGCTTGTCTGTCAGCACAGCCTGGGCGAGTCGCAAGCCTCTCAGAGAAATCCTGGTTTCAGCGGATGCAGCATCCCCCAGGGCTGCAGGGCCATCGTGAACAAAAGTGGCGTCTAGGTGAGCCCGAGGCAACACCCCTGGATTCCCTGCTTCCCCTGGAGGATGGTGTGTGGCCTGGGAGTGAACGAACAGAGGCTGTCCCAAGTGGTGCCAGCAGTAAAGAACCCGCCCGCCAATGCGGAAGACATAAGGGTCACTGGTTTGATCCCCAGGTCGGGAGGATCCCCTGGAGGAGGGCATGGCAACCCACTCCAATATTCTTGCCTGGAGATTCCCATGGACAGAAGAGCCTGGCGGGCTACAGTCCACGGGGTCACAAAGAGTTGGACACGACTGAAGTGAATTAGCACAGCACATGCACAAGGGGATAGTACTGAAGCCAGCACGGCTCCCCCAAAGGCCAAACAGGACCAACGTCCCTCGGCTGACCATTCCGGAAGCCCGGCCAGCCCCGTTGCTCTGCAGCAGAGTCCAGTGAGGGTCCCAGACCCCTCTCTCAGCCAGCACCAGGTCTCAGAAGCTTCCAGATGCCATTTGGGAGAGGAGCGGGAGAAGGGAGAGGAAACACAAAGCTAGAGTCGTCCAGAAGACTGAGCCACATGAGCAAGAGTGAAGCTTGCTCCTTCCTGGTTTCTAGAAGGCAGTGAAGAGATTTCATGTGTCACAGAAAATAAAGTCTATGTTCTATGCAGTTGCAGCAGTGATGTGAACATTTTATGACACCCACACTCCTACCTTGCCCCGTAGCACAGGTATCTCTTGGCTACAGCAAAGTCTGTGCACGCATGCTCGGTCACTTCAGTCATGTCTGACTCTTTGCAACCCCATGGACTGTAGCCCGTCAGGTTCCTCTGTCTATGGGATTCTCCAGGCAAGAATACTGGAGTGAGTTGCCATGCCCTCCTCCAGGGGATCTTCCCAACCCAGGGATCGAACCCATGTCTCTTGCATCTTCTTCACTGCAGGCAGGTTCTTTACCGCTGAGCCACTGGGAAGCCCTGCAGCAATGTCTACCCTCAGTCAGTTCTCAGAAAAACAAATCATTGCCACAATTCTTTAAAATTTGTTTCTGTGGCATGCTGTGCGGGATGCGGGATCTTAGTTCCCCGACCAAGGATAGAACCTGTGCATTTGGGAGCATGGAGCTTTAACCACCCGGCCGCCAGAGCAGTCCCTGCAGTTTTTTCCTTGGTTGCTCTCTTTTCTGTGACTACGTCTATATCTCTGTTCAACGGTTCACACACCAGCTTTCCATCCCTGATGCCTGTGATGGGTGTGTGATTTGGGGCAGGGACGGGGGTAAACAGAACCCAGTGCCTGTGAGGGGACAAAGATGAGAGGTGTGACCAGTTCCAGTGATTCTGGAAGGACCTCAGCATGCAGTGGCCCCGGCTGGAGGCAGGTGGAGGGGAGGGGGTTGGAGGTTCAGGAGTTCAGGAAGAGAAGAGCTAAGGAATGGTGCCACAACAGCTTCACGCAGCAAAAACTGGCTCCCCAGCTTCTCGGACACAAGACTCCAACCAAGAATCTCCAAAGAACAGGTTAAGTACCACCTAGGCCAGCTAGGCCAAGGCAAGAATGGAGGAGGTGCATGTCTGTCCACCAGTTCAGCCAGGCCTTCCCTGTCTCCCTAAGGAGTGCCCTCTCTTCCAGTTGGAACTGCAGGCTCAGGGAGTTCAGGGACTGGCCCTCTCTGGAATGGAGGATTTTCATTCAGGATTCATTCATTCATTCCCGTTCTTGCATGGACCTACCCCAGCTTCACGAGCCTTCTGGTCTCTTGAAATGTGAAGATTATTGTTCAGTCCTTACCATGTTTCTTTTTTTTTTCCCTAAACCAACCTCAAAACCCCACCATGGCTGCCCTAGTTCTGGCCACAGAACAGCCTGGGCAATGGCAGGATTGATGCCACAAGCAAGGGAGGCCTGCTCGCCACGTGGGAGCGGGCAGAGCTCTGGCCATAAAGCTCAGTGGCCGCCCCGGGAGCCCAGGCCCCGCGTTCAGAGGGAGGGACGCCAGCCAGAGGCGCCCTCCCCTGTGGGTCTCCTCCATTCGCTCAGCATCCAGGTGTGAGCAAGCATCTCCATCAACGGGGCGCTGTGCTTGGGGGCCTGGGGAGCAACGAACGAACAAACCTGCCCCCAGCCTCTCAGAGCTCATTTCTAACAGAGTCTGCGTACCTGGCCACTCTGCACACGTGCCTGACTGAACCACTGCAAGGAGCTCTTGAGGACGTGATGGTGGCCCCATTTCACCCTTGAGGAAACTAAAGCAAAGCCGTGTGCCCGGCTCACTGATTTTGCAGTTGACCTCACAGCCTGATCTGTTGGACTGCAAACTCTTCCCCCTACCCCATCTCCATTTTTTTCCCCTTTATTCCTGGCCCTCTCTAGTCTCCACCCCTGGGATCCAGACAGCAGCTCCTTCAGCACAAAAATTACCAGCTGGTAAAATGCTCAAGCTGAGGGAGGGACCCTAGTGCTTATTAACAGTCAGCGAGAACCCGTTCATCAGGCAGCAAGCTGAGCAGCGGGCCCTGGGAAAAGGCGAGAGGAGTGGTAGGTTTTGAATAAAGGGAGGTGGTGAGGGAAGTGGGTTGGGGCCCAAAGCAAATTCTGCCTACATGACAAGTGTGCCAGGGGCACCCGCCTTAGCGTGTAGCCATCTGCGGTAACTGACAATGCCATTAAACACTTCTGTATCATTAACTATTGCCCAAAAAATCTCTGCAGAAATTAACAGCTCACAAGATAGTCCTGTGAAGAGCAAGGTGGTGGTTTTGGGGTGGGACGAAAGGAAAAGTTAAGCAGTGATTCCTTTGCGGTGTGAGATATAAAGGCCCAACACTGATTGAATTGTGTTTCTTATTTGGGGTTCAATTACAAACACTCTGAAGCTGGAGTTTATACCCATTTCACCAAGAAGTCTCTCCCCAGCTCAGGTCCGGGGGGGTTACTTCTGAGAGAGGGTGCTCCCTTATCTCATAATAGGAGAAATGGGTGCAGACTTAGGAACCCAAGGTCAGTGTGGTCAGAGTCCACTCAGAGGCTGAAAACCAGGTTGAACCCCCTGCCCAGGAGTGTGCTCCCACCGGTAGCCCTTGATGAAAACCTCCATTGCTGATCTGAGCTCTATCTAATCACTGAAGATTAATTTCTCCACCATATGCCAGAGCCTGTTAAGGTCTTTTAAAAGGTAAACAGCAGTAAGCTTAACAAAAAATCCTGTACAACCCAAGGCAAGGACACATTGAGATGAAACCCTTGTCAAGGCCAGTAAGAGGATGGGAAATTACCAGGTTGTTTTTCCCCAAGCTGACGGCTCTCAGATGGCTCCTTTCTAAATTTGCCTACAGAGCGTTCACCACTTGTACTTGTGAGCGCATGTGTGAGTATTTGTGAGTTTGCCAGGCAAGAAAAATGCTGACAAGAGTTGGCAGCGAGAATTAATGCTCTTCCTGAACACCACGGTGCAGCTGGGCACAGGCTTTCAATGGTCACGTTTTTTTAAAAGGCATTTTTTTTAAATCTGCTGGACCATTTTCTTAAGGCCAAGCGTACAGCAACTCCAGGGCTCCACTCACATCTCCCTGTGTCCTGCACGTACGCACACCCACATACACACCCCTGAAGCTGTAGAGATTGTGCCTGGAAACCAGTCTCTGTGCTTCTGGTCAGGCAGAGCCAGCCTGCGATGCGCCCATGACCTCCTGCGGGCTCCCAACAGGCTAGGACCCCCAGGAGGGGCGTGCTGGCCCCCGGGGAAGGAGTGAGATACAGCATCTCCTGCCTGGATTAGGCCTGTCTGGGCCTCATCACGCCTGGGGAGAGCTCGGTGGAGCACAGGCAGGCTCTGGTCCCAGGGTAGCCTGCTCTAAGACCAAAGATAGTACAGAATTTGCAGCCCAAATATACCCGGTGCCGGAGGAAATGGAAAGAGCCCTGAATTCAGAGCCTGACACTTACTTCTCTGTGACCTTGAGCAAGTTACTTACTCTCTTTGAACCTCTGCAGAAGAAGAGAACTTCCTTTATAAGAAAAAGCCTTTATTTCTTTCATGCCTGCATACAATAATCACCTGAATCCTAGAATGTCAGAAATGAAAAGCTACTTGAGACTATTATTACTCAGCGCAGCCACTTAATTGTAATAAACAGGGCTCAGAAATGTCAGATGACTCACGAGGAGGTCACACAGTGGGTAAGATGAGAAACTGGAGCTATACCAGCTGTTATGTACTATACCACTCACCACATGTGGCTATTTACCCTTCAAGTGAATTCAAAAGAAATAAAATTGGAAGTTCAGCTCCTCTGCCACACTAGCCACATTTCCAGCATTTGGTCACCCCGTGCAGCAAGCGGCCACCACAATCCACAGTGCAGGTACAGAACAGTCCATTTTCACAGGGACTTTATTGGGCCGTCCCAGGCTAGAGTTGGTGCTAGAGGTAAAGAATCTGCCTGCTAAAACAGGAGATGCAAAAGACACAGGTTTGATCTGTGAGTCATGAAAATCCTTTGGAATAGGAAGTGGCAATGCATTTCCATATTCTTGCCCGGAAAATTCCATGGACAGAGGAACTAGGGGCGCTACAGTCCACGGGGTTGCAAAGAGTCGGACACGACTCAGCACACACATACACACACAGACTAGAGGCCAGAACTCAGGTCTTCAGACTCTAAGCCCCATGTTCTGTTGCCTGCTTCTAACCTCCCTGGTTTCTTACATGAAATACAAGGGATTTGGCAAAACTGCTTAGTTGCTCGGTTGTATCCAACTTTTTGCAACTCCATGGACTGTAGCCTGCCAGGTACCTCTCTCCACAAGATTCTCCTGGCAAGAATCCTGGAGTGGGTTGCCATACCCTCCTCCAGAGGATCTTCCCAACCCAGAGACTGAACCCAGGTCTCCCACTTTTCAGGCAGATTCTTTACCATGTGAGCCACCAGGGAACCCAAACTAGGCAAAACTATGGGTGAACATAGGGTCTGGCTTCCCAGGTCGCCATCTTATGCCTGCACCGCTGCAGCTTATTGATAGAATTCTCACTGAAGTTGACCTGCCACTTAGGAAATGATAAATGAAATGCATGTTCCTGCTTATAAGAGCCAAATAGACTCCTTTCGTTGTTACAGTGGGGAGATGGAAGACTCTTGGAATTGAGTGGTATGGTCCTGTTGAAATGACTTGAACAGAACTGTGTGCTCAGAACAACTACATTCCCACTTCTTTTAAAAAGCATTTGGTCAGTGACCCTCGCTGCTACTCTTCAGAGAGCAGCCACCCCAGGCTGGGTTCAGCCACGACAGATAGCCTTGGCCTACACATTCTGAAGACCTGGGGAGAGGGGCCCATGGAAACTTCCACAGCGGTGGCAAGGTCAGAGCTCAAGGATGAAGCCAGGGTCTGATGCAGTCAGTGCTGACCTTGGCCAAGCCCACCCAGGTCATTTCTGTGCTTCTTCTTCTCTCAATCTAGATGTCCAGAGACAAGGACAGATGACCCCCCTCTCACATTCTCTGAGCTAATGGAGAGGCTTAGCACCTCCTGTAAAGCATGACACTACCTATAACTGCTCATTCTACATCAGTGGTTCTTTATGTTTTGGGGATCACAGACCTTCTAAGTGCCTACTGGAAGCTTCAGACCTTCTCCCCAGGAAACCACAGATATGTATACTGATTCCACATTGTGTACATCATTTCAGGCCATTGCTGCTTTGGAAGATGGAAGGGGCTGCATGCCAAAGAATGCAGGTGGTCTCCAGAAACCGAAACAGGCAAGAAAACACATCATCCCCTAGAGCTCCCGGAAGGAAACGCAGCTCTGCCATCACCTTGATTTCAGCCCAGCAAGGCTCAGGCCAGACTTCTGACCTCCAGAACTACAGCACAATACACTAGTGTTGTTTTAAGTCAGTACATTTGTGTGGTAGTTTATTATAGCAGCAATAGAAACTAATACAGATTTTGATCTTTAAGGAAACACCACTTCCAAAAGAAAATGAGAGGGAGAAAAAAAACCTGTGACTGAAAAGTGAGGCTGGGACTTCCCTGATGGCTCAGTGGTAAAGACTCTGCTTGCCAATGCAGAAATCACGAGTTTGACCCTGGTCCAGGAAGATGCCACAGGCCACGGAGCAGCTAAGCCTGTGTGCCACGACTATTGAGCTGTGCTCCAGAGCCTGGAAATCGCAACTACTGAAGCCCGTGAGCCCTGGAGCCCTTGCTCCCACCACAGCGAGAGTCCTTACACTGCAAATAAAAGTAAAACCCTCTGACTGCAACTAGAGAAAAGCCTACGCAGCAATGAAGACCTCGTAGAGTCAAAAATAAATAAATTAGAAATTTTTTGAAAAGTGAAGTAAAACGTTAAAAATAAAGTAGCCCTGGGCTAATTTTTAAAGAAAAGAAAAAAATGAGGCTATTCGTGAGCAAAGGCAGACTTCAGAGGACAGACCCCAGACAGCAAGACGGCAACAGGCACCATAGAGGATGCTACTGCCAACAGAAGACGCGCCTCCCGCCTGCTCGGGACAGAAAGGAACACGCATCCCAACCTGTCTTTTAAGCTCCTCCCCCTCCTTCCAGGACCAGACAGCACATGAAGCAGAAGCACCTTCGAAAGCAGAGAATGGCAACACCTGCAGTACTACAAGACCTCAGAGAAGGAGAATCTTCAGGCTGAGTTCTGAGGTCAAGAGATAACAACTAGACTCCATGCTGGGTTTCAACCATCTAGGCCCTCTAAAAGTGCGCCCCACCCTGGGATCTATCCTTCACAACTGAGAACCACGCAGTCTGAGGTCAAGGGGTCCTGTTGAACTCTGGTTGGAGGACCAGGAGGCGTTATTGCAGAAGGAACAGGGTTGGAGCTGAATGTCTGACCCACTCTCTCCCAGATGTGCCTTTGGACCAATTAAGTCCCACACATGGGTGGGAGCTATGAAAACTTTTTGCCTAACTAATGGGATGCAGGGGGCAGGGGAAGGGATGTTTGTGTATATGTGCATATGTTTACAGACACACAATGAGAACACACACAGAGACATGTGTTCTGGGCATTTGAGATGGTTTTAAGACAGCATGAGTGTGAAAGAATGAATGTTCTGACACATTCTTCAGAATAAGCCTGAGAGATGGTTTCTATCTGTTACCCACACAGACTGTGCATGAATAGACTAGACTAGTTACAGTTGGAGGAGGTAGGGATGGAGTGAGACTAAACCCCCACGTTCCCAGAATTTACCTGGAACACGTCAAGGTCACATGCAAACAGAGGACATGGCTTAAATTTTAACTCCAAGCAGCAACAGAGACTTTCATCAGTAGAAAACGCTTCACCACCAACCATTCCTAAAAAATGTCTGGCCCCCAAAGAGAGAATGCTTTCCTGTAGCACCAGAAGTAGTTTTTTCACCCTATAGCCACTCTGCTTTTCTGAGCTGGAATCAGAGGGCTCATATAATCTTAGGGCTGAAAAGGTCTTTGATTTAAACAGTACCATCTCACTTTATCAAGGGGTTCTTGAGGCAAGAATACTGGAGTGGTTTGCCATTCCCTTCTCCAGTGGACCACATTTTGTCAGAACTCTCCACCGTGGCCCATCTGTCTTGGGTGGCCCTGCATGGCATGGCTTATAGCTTCACTGAGTTACACGAGGCTGTGATCCATGTGATCGTTTTGCTTGACTTTCTGTGATTGTGGTTTTCCTTCTGGAGGCTATGGGATTG
Source organism: Cephalophus harveyi (assembly GCA_006410635.1). Taxonomy (NCBI): domain Eukaryota; kingdom Metazoa; phylum Chordata; class Mammalia; order Artiodactyla; family Bovidae; genus Cephalophus; species Cephalophus harveyi. The sequence continues at coordinate 166,849 of SJYT01057071.1, forward strand.
TAGTTCTTGCTTTAAAATGAGGTGGTTGGATGGCATCACCGACTCAATGGACATGAGTTTGAGCAGACCCCAGGAGATAGTGAAACACAGCCTGGTGCGCTGTCGTGCATGGGTCACAAAGAGTCGGACACAACTGAGCAACTGAACACCAACCATCTTACTTCAAATGTGAGCGGGTATCTTTCTACCGATGTCCAGAGGAAGAGACGCCTCATCCAGACCAGACAGAGGCCAGGCCATCTCTTAGAACCCAGCAGACTTTCTTCCTAGGACCCTCAGAAACTACTGAATTCTTAAAAATCCCTATAATTCACTCAGGAATCTTGAATTAGCAGGATTTCAGAGGCTCACCTACCTGGTTCCTACATAGAGCATGTGTAAGAATGCTTTACAGACCCAAGGACCAGCTCCCAGGCCACAGGGAGAAGGCTGGGCTCAATTGCCTGTTGATATAATCAAGTCCAGGGAGACCAAGATGGCTAAAACTTGAATGAATGCTTGAACAATCTTGCCCTATACACCAAGCAAGGAACCATCCCCAAGGCTGGGCCATCTTGAGTTAACCCTTCCAAACTTCTCTCCTGCAGTGCGCAATCCAGAGTGAGCCCGAATTCCCAGGGAAAACCACTCAACTCCTCAGCCAAAGAATCCCCTGTTGACATATTCAGCAGCGGTGACATGGGTTTTATCAATGCTCAGCGTGGCTCAGCTTTTGGAAAGGGACATGAGTCTATGTGCGGCTCTGAATGACCGACTCCCTATGGCTCTGCCCTCGGTTGGGCTATAGCTTAGCCAAACAGTAAAGTAATGCACTTGTTTGGGCAAAGCCTTCTCCATGCCCAGTGGCGGGTGTGGGTGAGGATGTGGAACCCCTTTCTCAGCGGAACTTAACCTCTCCAGGAAAGATGATGCCCGGCGTGGAGCTCTCATCACCGCAACACACGAAGATGCCAACGCACCAGTATAACTACTGCCTACAAACTACAAACACCACCCCCCGACCCTAGCTAGGGAGCTCCACCACCTCCACCACTGCTCCCCACCCCCAGCAGAGGGCTTTCGAGGTGGTTCAAGTCCATTTTCCACCTGACTCTCATAACCTTAAGGGAAGCTAAAAAGCTGTCTCTTGACCTGTGTCACAGAAGGGGAAACTTGAGATGGCCAGCTTTCCCAGAGTCATGCAGCCGCTTAGGGACAGACTCCAGGCTAGAAGCCACCTTCTCCCAGCCCTAGATCAAATGTGAGCGGGTATCTTTCTACCGATGTCCAGAGGAAGAGACGCCTCATCCAGACCAGACAGAGGCCAGGCCATCTCTTAGAACCCAGCAGACTTTCTTCCTAGGACCCTCAGAAACTACTGAATTCTTAAAAATCCCTATAATTCACTCAGGAATCTTGAATTAGCAGGATTTCAGAGGCTCACCTACCTGGTTCCTACATAGAGCATGTGTAAGAATGCTTTACAGACCCAAGGACCAGCTCCCAGGCCACAGGGAGAAGGCTGGGCTCAATTGCCTGTTGATATAATCAAGTCCAGGGAGACCAAGATGGCTAAAACTTGAATGAATGCTTGAACAATCTTGCCCTATACACCAAGCAAGGAACCATCCCCAAGGCTGGGCCATCTTGAGTTAACCCTTCCAAACTTCTCTCCTGCAGTGCGCAATCCAGAGTGAGCCCGAATTCCCAGGGAAAACCACTCAACTCCTCAGCCAAAGAATCCCCTGTTGACATATTCAGCAGCGGTGACATGGGTTTTATCAATGCTCAGCGTGGCTCAGCTTTTGGAAAGGGACATGAGTCTATGTGCGGCTCTGAATGACCGACTCCCTATGGCTCTGCCCTCGGTTGGGCTATAGCTTAGCCAAACAGTAAAGTAATGCACTTGTTTGGGCAAAGCCTTCTCCATGCCCAGTGGCGGGTGTGGGTGAGGATGTGGAACCCCTTTCTCAGCGGAACTTAACCTCTCCAGGAAAGATGATGCCCGGCGTGGAGCTCTCATCACCGCAACACACGAAGATGCCAACGCACCAGTATAACTACTGCCTACAAACTACAAACACCACCCCCCGACCCTAGCTAGGGAGCTCCACCACCTCCACCACTGCTCCCCACCCCCAGCAGAGGGCTTTCGAGGTGGTTCAAGTCCATTTTCCACCTGACTCTCATAACCTTAAGGGAAGCTAAAAAGCTGTCTCTTGACCTGTGTCACAGAAGGGGAAACTTGAGATGGCCAGCTTTCCCAGAGTCATGCAGCCGCTTAGGGACAGACTCCAGGCTAGAAGCCACCTTCTCCCAGCCCTAGGTTCCTTGCCATTTATCCCTGCTGGGATAAGAGGGGGAAGAGAGCCCCATCTGCCTTAACGTGAGAATAGCTGCCCTCTGTTGAACACTTACTCTGTGTCAGCACTGCCCTAGGCATGTCCAGCAGCTCCAGTTCTTAGGACTAACTTCTAGGGAGGTTGTAGACCCACCTTACAGATGGAGAAAGTGAGGCTCAGAGCAGTTAACTGACTAAGCAGCTACTGAGGGATGAACCAGGGGTTCCCACCCCCACCCACTGGCTCCAAAGCTCCTTGGACCAAACCACTGACAAGGAGGGGTGTAGGACGCTACCTCATGGCCACGTTGCTGCCATCGATCACTATCGGTCTCAAGGAGCTGGCAGGGTCTCCGCTGTCCTCTCCGGGGTCTGCTCCCAGCCCGCACTGGGCAGAGTCCAGGGTCCCGCAGGAGCCCCTGGGCACGAGCAGGGGTGCGGCGCTGCCCTCACACGCGCTGGGCCGGCTGCCCGTCTGGATCAGCTCCTGCAGCACGTCATTGACCAGGGCGTCCTCGCCCAGCTTGCCCAGCACCCTGGCCACGTCCTCCCGGCTGTAGCCCAGCTTCTGGAAGAACTCCATCTTGCTCGAGCGCTGCATGCTGCACTAGCCAGGCCCCCCGCAAGGGTCCTGCCGCCGGCTTCCTCCTGGCAGCGCCCCGCCGGCATGAGCTAGAGAGAAGAGGCAGCCATCAGGTGTTTGCTGGCCCGCTGGAGCCCGATTATGTGTGCGCCCTTGTCTGCCAGGAAGTCACATTGGGGCCTGGTGCCCTGGGGAGTTTCAGTTGCTGGTGTAGCTGGAGAGCCGCAGATGCAATCTCACGGCCTTTCCTAGAGGGTGCTCCCAGGCCTTCACCCCAACCTGGCCCTCGTGAGGGTCACCTGCCTGAGCAGGCCACCCAGAGCTCAGGACATTCATGCACAGGCCACAGAGGTGCTTCTGAGGCTCAGCTGTGGCTGGACTGTGTCCCTGCCAAGTGCATATGTTGAAGCCCTATCCCCACTCCACCCATCAGCACGTGACTATTCCGAGATAAAGTCTTAAAGAGGTGATTATGTTAAAAGGAGGTCAGTGGAGCGGGCCCTAATCTAATGTGACAGGTGTCCTCATACAAAGAGGACAACTGGACACCCATGGGTACCGAGAGAAGCCGTGAGGAAACACAGTGGAGGGAATAGGCCAACAGCCAGCTGAGGAGGAGGTTTCAGAAGAAACCAGCCCACCCACACCATGATCTCGGACTTCCAGCCACCAGAACTTCGAGGAGGTGATGATGATGATGGCAATAATGTTAAATTTTAAAAACGGTGGGTCAGGTGGTCAAGAATCTGCCTGCAATGAAGGAGACCCAAATTTGATCCCTGGGTCAGGAAGATGCCCTGGAGAAGGGAATGTCTACCCATCCAATATTCTTGCCTGGAGAATTCCATGGACAGAGGAGCCTGGTGGGCTACAGTCCATGGGATCACAAAGAGTTGGACACAACCAAGCAACTAACACAAAGTCATCCCTCAGCTGCAGGAAAGGTCCAGGACCACTGAAGATATCAAACTCCATGAATGGATGGTCAAGTTCCTTATATAAAATGGCATAGTGCTTACATATAACCTAAGCATATCCACCAGGACTCTAAAGCCTCTCTACATTGCTTATACTACCTAATACAGTGTAATGCCATGTAAATAGCTGCCAGAACATGGGAATGTCAAGTTTTGCTTGTATGACACAGGTCTCTGGCTTTAGGAACTCTTTGAGTATGATTAGGGGTTCAGGGGAGAAGGGGGTCAGTGATGACAGAGGAAGCAGCAGCAGATAGGGATTCCCCCTCCCCTGCAGGTCAGTCTTCCCCCTCAGTCAGGCCCCAGGCCAGGGAAGGGGGCCAGGAGGCAGGGTGGCTTCTCCAGGGCCCAGGGCAGGTGAGGGGCTAGACCTCCCAGGGCCTAGAAAACTTCTGGGATTCTTTTTTTTTTTGAATAATTTTAATCCACAATTGGTTGAATTCAAGGATATGGAGGGCCGATTGTTTACATACTATATATATGTCGTAAAGTGCTATTCACTCAGTAGTGTCCAACTCTTTGCAACACCCTGGACTGTAGCCCACCAGGCTCCTCTGTCCATGGAATCCTCTAGGCAAGAATACTGGAGTGGGTTGCCATGCCCTTCTCCAGGGGATCTTCCTGACCCAGGGATTGAACCTGGGTCTCCCGCACTGCAGGCAGATTCTTTACCATCTGAGTCACTAGGGAAGCCCATATATATCCAAAATAAAACCCAGCTCTGTGGTATTTTGTTATGACATCCATAGCAAACTAATACAACTCCTCGAATTAAACAGGGGAAAACACCCTCTGGTGAATTCTATTACCAGAAGCATATGCTTTGACCAAAATTCAGCTCTGTGCACCAACACAGTTTTCCATAGCAGTTAACTCAGATAGTACTGAACCTCTAAAACAAGAGGTCCTAACTCAAATTTTATATTATTTCCACCCAGGCGTCACTTCCTGGCCTGCACCTCTGGGGTAGCTGGGGACAAGAGGGTGCAGCCTGACACATGTTTACAAGAAGATATGACTGAGTCAAAAGGAACACTCTGGACAGACTGGGTCTCTCTTTTCACAAAGACCTATATCTTTCAAAAAACTTTTAAAATACAGAAATAATCCTGAAAATCTATAGATTATGAAAAACTGAAACAATGTAGAAGTATAACGCATGAAAATATATAATGTCTCTTCCCACAAACCCCAAACCCTGCTTGCCTCTCCTGTCTCCTTCTAGCACTTTTTCTATGCATTTTCTTGCATGTCTAGCAGATACATGCACACATGGTTTAATGGAGGTTGTTTTTACACAAATAGTATCATACTGGACTTATTATTCAGCAAGTAGCCTTTCTTATTAAAGAGTCATTTTGGAAATCTTTCCCTGCCAGTTTAGCTGTTTGGCTGCCCACTTTATCCACAGTATTTAGAGCAGTGCCTGGCACAGCTGAATCTCAATGCATATCTGTCAAATGAACGAACAAATCAAAGAATGTATTGGTGTTTATCCATATGCCAAATGATGGAAATTCAGGTGGTCTTTGATGTTTCCCCTACAAACAGTGCTCAACACACATTCACACACATCTGTCATTCCAGCCCATCCTCTTCTTGGTATTACAGGTCTTCATCTTCAGTTCCTAGCCTACTGGAATCCTCTGCAACACTCTCTCTTCTGGGTTCCCAGCATGGCCTAATCTTGTCTTGCAGAGCCTCTCCCTTAATACAAGAACTTCAGTAGAACTCATGATGGGGCTGGCAGGTCACAGACATTTGTCAACCAGCCTCCTGGATAGAAAATTTTTGTGGATAATTCTTCAAGAGATGGGAATACCAGACCAACTTACCTGCCCCCTGAGAAATCTATATGCAGGTTAAGAAGCAACAATTAGAACTGGATATGGAACAACCGACTGGTTCCAAATCAGGAAAGGAGTACGTCAAGGCTGTCTATTGTCACCTGCTTATTTAACTTCTATGCAGAGTACATCATGAGAAATGCTGGCCTAGATGAAGCACAAGATGGAATCAAGATTGCCAGGAGAAATATCAATAACCTCGGACATGCAAATGACACCACCCTTATGGCAGAAAGTGAAGAGCTAAAGAGCCTCTTGATGAAAGTGAAAGAAGACAGTGAAAAAGTTGGCTTAAAGCTCAACATTCAGAAAACTAAGACCGTGGCATCTCGTCCCATTACTTCATGGCAAGTAGATGGGGAAACAATGGAAATAGTGACAGACTTTATTTTCTTGGGCTCCAAAATCACTGCTGATGGTGACTGCAGCCATGAAATTATAAGATGCTTGCTCCTTGGAAGGAAAGCTATGACCAAACTAGACGGCATATTAAAAAGCAGAGATATTACTTTGCCAACAAAGGTCTGTCTAGTCAAAGCTATGGCTTTTCCAGTGGTCATGTATGAATGTGAGAGTTGGACTATAAAGAAGGCTGAGCGCTAAAGAATTGATGCTTTTGAACTGTGGAGTTGGAGAAGACTCTTGAGAGTCCCTTGGACTGCAAGGAGATCCAACCAGTCAATCCTAAAGGAACTTAACCCTGAATATTCATTGGAAGGATTGATGCTGAAGCTGAAACTCCAATACTATGGCCACCTGATGCAAAGAACTGACTCCTTGGAAAAGACCCTGATGCTGGGAAAGATTGAAGAAGGGAGGAGAAGGGGACAACAGAGGATGAGATGGTTGGATGTCATCACCGACTCGATGGACTTGAGTTTGAGGAAGCTCTGGGAGTCGGTGATGGACAGGGGAGCCCAGTGTGCTGCGGTCCATGGGGTCACAAAGATTCAGACATGACTGAGGGACTGAACCGACTCCTGAATAGAGAGGCTTCTCTGCCGCAGCCACCGCTTGTCGGTTGCTACCCGCCTGGCCTACTGATCACTGCCATTCTGAAACTGCCCTCAAAGTCACCAGTGACCTCCTAATAGCCAAAGCCAGCAGCATCTTTCCACTCCTTGCCTGGGCAGCCTCTCTGCTGCTTTTGGCTCTGTGGCCTACATCCTTACCAGGGATTTTAAATCCAAAAATTGTGAACCACCTCCTTCTTGATACTCTCTTCTCCCTGAGGTTACACAACTTCGCCTGGGTCTCCTACTTCTTTCCAGCGCTTTGCTTAGCCTCTGGTCGGTCCCTTGTTCAATGTCGGGGTCCTGCCCAAGCCGTCTTCCCTACCCCTCATACCCTCCACCAGCCCCCTAGATCCATGAACCCACAACTGCACTTCCAGCTCAGACTTCTTGCTAAGCACCAGACACACACAGCTGTAAACCTGTGAGATAAATGCCCTGCGCACTATTTGGTAAAACACTGTGGGAACTCAGAACATTTGCTGAGTCGGCTTCAGTGATTCTCAAAGTGTGGTCCAGAGGGAGCCCAAGACCCTCCCAGGGAGTGTATAAGGTAAAACTATTTCCCTACTAAATGCTACGTTGTAATTTGCTTTTTCTTCCACTCGTCCTCTCACGAGTGTACCATGAAGTATCAGAAGCTACATGTCATTGTGATATTGCCAACAGCTTGAACATGGAAGCAGATATGAGAAGCCAGCTGTCTTGTATTAAGCTGGATATTAAAGAGATTTGCAAAAATATAAATCAGTGCCAGTCTTCTTAAAAATTTTGGAGGTTTGGAAAATAGAGTTCTTTCTCATAAAATACATCATTTATATTAATATGATTGGTTTACCCTGATTTTTTAAAATAAATGATTATTTTTAAATTTCATAGTTTTAGTTTCTAATAAAGTGCATATCAACAGATAGATATAAACCACATAAACAAATTGGGGTGGTGGTGGTCCTTAATAGTTTGTGAGAGTGGAAAGGAATTCTGAAACCAAAAACCCTCTTCTTAAATCCAGAGCTTTTCACCAGCTTTTTCCATGTAGATGGCTCCGTGTAGGGGGCCTACAAACATGTCATCCAGGGCCCCCGACAGAAGCCCCATGTCTTTCCTTCCTTCAGTATGGCCCCTCTCACACCCACCTCCTGCCCACAAGCCCCACCCAAGCCTCCATGCCTACCTTCTGCATCCCACCCCCAGTGCAGGCCACAGCTTCCTAGGGGCCCCTCCTCCATCCCATCTGGCCCAGCTCCCGTTTGTAGCCAGCACGAAGTTTCTAGAACAAGTCTGAACATGTCACGCCTTGCTTAGAAACACCCTCTTACCCCGTGTTGACCTCAAGAAAGACATCAAGTTCCTGAGCAGATGGCTGAGCTGTCAGGATGCATTGCAGGCCCCTGTCCACCTCTCGCCCACAACTGCCCTCTGGCCCTTTCTCTCCAGCCACACTGAAGCTCTTTCTACTCCCCACTCCAGAATATTCCTATCATTGCGCTTTTGCATATGATGTCCTGTCTACCCAGAGTGATCTTTTGGGTTTAAGATTCGACTTTAAAAAAAAAGATTTGGCTCAAACGCGCTCACAGTGGTCATCCGTGACTCCCTGACAGAATGAGTGGCTTGGGCCTCTCAGCTCCCAGGCGTGTGCACACACCTCTCTGTAAGGCATATGGAGTTGTCAGCTATCTGCTTCTCAGACTGTGAACTGCCTTCCGACCTGTCTCAGAGTCACTAGCACTGAGCATGTGTGTTCTAGTCGCTCAGTTGTGTCTGACACTTTGCAACCCCATGGCCTGCAGCCCTCCAGGCTCCTCTGTCTGTGGGGCTTCTCCAGCCAAGAATACTGGAATGGGTTGCCATGCCCTCCTCCAGGGGATCTTTCCAACCCAGGGCTCGAACCCAGGTCTCCCGCATTGCAGGCAACTTCTTTACTATCTGAGCCACCAGGGAAGCCAGCACCTGGCATAATGCCTCATATATGTGAAGAGTTTAGTAGCTTTTTCTTTAATAAATGCCCAAAGCTAAAATTATCTTCCCTCCTGGAATATTTTTTCTTGAGTTCCCATCTCACTGAATGGCATCCCCCAGAAATCCATAGAAGCAAGCATGAGGTCAGCTTTGACTCATCACTCTCCCACACTTCAACATCCAATGAGTCATTAACTCTGCTTCCCTGACATTTTCCATAATCATGCTCTCCTTTACACTCACACCACCACTGTCCAAGGTCACTCATTCATTCTTTCATTCATGTAACTAACACTTACTGATCACTTCCTAGGCACCAGGCAATGTGCTGGGACCCAGTTCTATAAAGACAAAATAATCCACAGTCTGATTTCTCTACAATCTATTCAGGGAAACAGACAAAAAACGTAAACAACAAGTCATACATCATGATAACAAGCACAATACTTTCTATTAGAAAAATGTGTTTTCAAAACTCAAGAGAGGAATGACTTATCTTCGTCGGAGGAGAAAGGCAAGGCCAGAGGGGCCAGCACAGAGCTGGATGACCGAGGACGAGCTGGCCTCTCCCAGCCAGAGACAGGCCACATCGTCATCTCCCCAGAGCTCCTGGGAGGGCCACCTCACCCCACTCCCACCCACAACTGCTCTAGTCAAGTTAGACTGGACTGATCAAGACTTCCGTGTCCCCCCAAAATGTCCATGTCCCTCCATCCTATGCAGGGTAGATGTCAAAGACCCTCAGCACGAGAAGCAAGACTGATCACACCCAGGACCAAGTTCCTCTCGGGTTTCCATGGCCACGTAGCTCTAGTCCAGCCTCACCTTTTCCCTGACCAGTGCCATTCTTTGCTTTCAGGGTGATTGTTTTCTTGGACCAGGGTCCAGCTTTGACCCAATCTCCATAGAGGAAGGCGACACTCACCCACCTGGTAGGCCAGCTCACACCAGGGACTGTGCACTGTTCCTAAAAGACCCTAGTGTCTCAGACCTGGAGACCACACCCTGGGCTCTTCCCTCTGTGGAACCCCTGCCCCTTCTCCACCAGACCTAATCTCACTGTCACCTCCTCCAGGAAGTCCTCCCGGACCTGATGGCTTTGGTTACTCCCGCCCCGCCCCTCCCCTGCTCTTTGTGCTTGCACTGTGGCTCTTGTTTGGATTTGGAAGAAAGAGACAGGAGGCTTTAGAGAAGAGGGAGGGAGAAAGAAAAGGGGGAGGGAACTAAAATGGAAGAAAGTGCAGACAACATGAACATAAACGTTTATATTCACGTTTTTCTTCTTTGTTTCCACTCACTTTCTTGCAGAGGCTCTTACTTGAAACTTCCCCTTATCCCTGGTGGGTCGACCGGGTGGATACAAAAAGTATTCCCTGCTCACAGATGAAGACACTAAGGTTCAGAGTGGTACAGAGTGAGCCCTATACAGCTAGCAAATGGCAGAGACGGACCATGAGTAGACGCTCCAAATAATGGGCTGCTTTGAGCTGTGGTTCAAGATAGCAGCAAAATATGACTGGGTCAGGCGACTTCTCTTGAGTCACCTAGTAACAGTTACAAGGAGAGCCCGAGTTTATTTTGTCACTTCGCGTTCTGGTAGGGCAGAAGCACGAACACTCTCGAAGTGAAAAGCCTTTCTCCGGGGGAGTGGGAGGGGGGCCCTGCCTTGGCAGCTCCGCACAGACCCCTCAAGCCTCAACAGAGCTCCTTTTCTGAGCTCCTTTTCTGAGTTTTGTCGGGTATGCGTGGGACGGGAGGGCTGTTTTCACACGAAATTAACTGAAAGAATTCACCTACTTCAGAGGCTTTTTTCCCCCCTTGAGACTCTAAAATAACTTCATTTCCTTTTAAAACTTCTAAATAAGGGCGAACACTAGGGTGGGGGGCTGCTCTCTGGAGCCCCGAGTCACAGCCCGGCCCCCACCCCCCACCCCCAGCTGTGATGGTCTTTGAGCCGCAGGGCTGCTGGCAGCTACTTTTTCCATTCTATTTTTAAGACCTGAAAGTATGAACAATTTCATCTTGGTTTTCTTCCTCAATCTTGACTGGAAGTCACAAGCAGCACAGACGGCTAGTAACACTGAACCCTTCCCCAGTCTCCTGCACGCTGACGAGGGTCGGCGGGGCACGCGGTCCGATGCTCGTGTCGAGGCTGCGGAGGGTGGGCTCCGGACCTGGGTGGGCTCCGGACCTGACGACCCAGCAGGAGAGAAAGGGAGAAGGGGCAGCGGGCACAGGGGACCCTCTCGGGTAGAACAAGGTGGGTCAGATCTGGGTTTTAGCATCAGTCAATCAGGAAGGAGAGGCTCTGGGCCCAAAAGTCTGGCTGGAAGAGCCCCTAGGGGAAGAAAAAAACACGGCAGACTGAAGAATGAGCAAGAAAGAGCAATAGGAACTGCAGAGAATCAGCAGCTCACAGGGACACCGGGTTTTCTGGTTACAAGGTGCCTCCTTGTGTGTCCTCTTTGGGAAATCCCGAAGTCCCTGCGACATGGAAAGAGTTACTCAGGTTGCAGGTGACAAGACTGAGGTTTGGCTGACTTACCCAGGATCTCACAGCTGGAAGGGAGACTCCCAAGGGTGGCAGCTCCTGCCAGAGGGTGCTGCCCAGGGCCACTCAGGGGCCACAGAGCAGGGCCAGCCCTCCTTCAACACTGGACCCTGACCTCCAAGTCCGTTCCCAGGTCGCCTTGGTCAGCTGCAGAGAAATCTCCCGCACACGCCCACCGGAAGTCACCCACTGTGGTGAGGGGACGGTTCTAGACAGTCCCTGCAGAACTTTTCTGGTTCAGCTTAGATCTAGAAGCCCTCAGGGGAGTTGTCAGAGTTTGAGGAAGTCACAGAGAGGCAAAAACTTCAGCCCATGAGATTTGTGGTTTTGGCCTGACTTTTTTTTTTTTCCCTTAACAGAATTATAAGTTTTAAAAATTGTGGCAAAAGAATCGTAGCATAAAATTCACCATTTTAACGATTCTTATGAGTGCATTTCAGCAGCAGTAAGCAACCATCATCACTTCCATAGTCAGAGCGTTTTCATCTTCCCAAATGGAAACTCTGTCCCCATTAAACACTAACTCCCCATCCCCCTGCCTCAATTCCTGGTAACCACAGTTCTACCCAGAGTCTTTACAAATTTGATGATCCTAGCTGCTTCTTGCAAGTGCAATCGCACAGTATTCGTCCTTCTGGGTCTGGCTTGTCTCACTTGTCATAATGTCTTCAAGGTTCATCCGTGTCGTATAAACCACACTGTGTATCCTTCCATTCGTCCAGGAACGCTTGGATTGCTGCTGCTTGGGGGCTGATGTGAGTAATGCTGCTCTGCGCCTGGGGGGACTGGGCTGGCCTTTTGTTTTCTCAGCCCTTGTGTGCTGCTGTAGGTTGCTTCAGGTGTACACACGAGTATTTACAGCCCTGATCAATACCCCAGGGCAACTCTGAAGCAACGTTTAAAACAAAACCCTCTGCTCAATGCCCTCCCAACCTATTCACCTGCCAGGTGTTGGCACTCCTGGCTTGGCAACATGTGGCCCTGAGGTCGCCTCTTGGAGTCCCTGGCCAAGCATTCTAGAATGACCGCAGGGCATAAGCCAAGATTATATTCACTGCCATCAGGTGAAGACTTATTTCAACATCCTCGTAGGCGTTCTTGAAGCCCACAGGGCCATCCTCTAGAAGACATGGCATTTGGGGCCCTGCCAAACGTTCCCCATCTGCCAAGAAACTAAACACCCACCAGTCACCATCTCGTCTACAAGATGCTCTCAAAAGCATGGAGACAGGTTTCAGATGTGCTCCAGAGTTCTGTGCATGCGTGCTAAGTCGCCTCAGTTATGTCCGACTCTTTGAGACCCTAGTCCTTCTGATTTCATAAAATTAAAACATCTTTAAAGCAGGAGCTCTTACTTAAACCTAAGAGTTTCTTTTGATTAATCTTTCTCCAATAAAAGCCCTCTTGACATTAAATGCAAATTTGCTAGATAGAGCAAGATTTTACCCAAAGGAAATCAAAGATGCTTACCTATTTCCCCGCGCCCCACTGAACCCTCAGAGTAACTAAGGGAGATGAAATTGTTGCTAGGATGCTTCCCATCCAAGAACACATGCCCTGCATCCTGGCCCCCGCCTCCCCGAGTACGCTGTCTCTGTCCTCCCACCCCCGCCGCAAGTCTGACAGCGCTCTGTCACACTGACCCATGCCAGGGGACATACACTCACCAGCAGGGCGTGTCGAGGGCCCTCGCGGTGGACACCCCGCTCCCCTCAGCTGTCCTCCCAGCTGTCCAGGTGTCCCCGAGGCCCGGAGAGTCACTTCAGTCCAAAGTTCTACTTCCTTTCATCATTCACATTCAAAGCTGCAAAGGCAGTTTTGCTTTGCCTTTTTTTTTTTCTTTTAAAGGAGAGGAAGAAAGCAATCAGATGAGGGAGGGAGATGAAGCCTGCACCTCAGCATGAGTCACTGAATCAAAGTTCAACAACCACATGCAAAACACACTCCGTGAGGGCAGGGCTGGGGCAGACGAAAGTATGAGCTCTCCGCCTCCCCCCACCCTCGCCCGCGACGGTGGACACGGTGGACGCAGCGGCTCCAAGTTCCCACTCGGGCCGGCAGCTGAGAAGAGCATCTGATCCTAGATGCTTCTTAGGAGGGTGGGGGCTCACAACTTTATACACAAAATTGCAAGTTACACGAAGCCAAGGCGGGGGTGGGGCAGGGACAGAACCTGGGTGCACGGGCGTGTGGGCACTTCCCTGCCATCACAGGGGTCCCAGGCAGGCCACAAAGTCCTTCTTGCTGGAGGAGCAGGGCACTGACCTCTGTCAGGAGATTATACGGCCCTGGGCTTCCCTCTCTGTGGCCTCGCATGGGGTGAGCAGCTTCTTCTCTCACAATGGCCAGAGGAGCCTGACCCCAGCATCCTGCAACCCCAGCATCCTGAAGCCCAGTTTGCTGCAGCCTCAGAAGGTACAGGCCACAGACCCCCAAGCTCTGTAGAGGAAAGAACACAAGCAAACCCCACGGCAACCCACCTGCACAGCAAATGCCAATGTCCCTAACGTGACCAGTCCAGAAATATACAGTGATCCAGTTAGTCAAGCTGAGTTTAGAGCCTGGGAGTCAGTGCTGCGGAAAAAAGAAAGCCACAAGTTATCAGACTTTCGATGCTCTGCTTTCTTTATTTCCCATCTGTGCCACACAGAAGATGGAGGCAGTCTGCAATATTAAGGCACATATAGAATGGATGTGAGAGTTGGACTGTGAAGAAAGCTGAGCACCGAAAAATTGATGCTTTTGAACTGTGGTGTTGGAGAAGACTCTTGAGAGTCCCTTGGACTGCAAGGAGATCCAACCAGTCCATTCTGAAGGAGATCAGCCCTGGGATTTCTTTGGAAGGAATGATGCTAAAGCTGAAACTACTGAATCAAAGTTCAACAACCACATGCAAAACACACTCCGTGAGGGCAGGGCTGGGGCAGACGAAAGTATGAGCTCTCCGCCTCCCCCCACCCTCGCCCGCGACGGTGGACACGGTGGACGCAGCGGCTCCAAGTTCCCACTCGGGCCGGCAGCTGAGAAGAGCATCTGATCCTAGATGCTTCTTAGGAGGGTGGGGGCTCACAACTTTATACACAAAATTGCAAGTTACACGAAGCCAAGGCGGGGGTGGGGCAGGGACAGAACCTGGGTGCACGGGCGTGTGGGCACTTCCCTGCCATCACAGGGGTCCCAGGCAGGCCACAAAGTCCTTCTTGCTGGAGGAGCAGGGCACTGACCTCTGTCAGGAGATTATACGGCCCTGGGCTTCCCTCTCTGTGGCCTCGCATGGGGTGAGCAGCTTCTTCTCTCACAATGGCCAGAGGAGCCTGACCCCAGCATCCTGCAACCCCAGCATCCTGAAGCCCAGTTTGCTGCAGCCTCAGAAGGTACAGGCCACAGACCCCCAAGCTCTGTAGAGGAAAGAACACAAGCAAACCCCACGGCAACCCACCTGCACAGCAAATGCCAATGTCCCTAACGTGACCAGTCCAGAAATATACAGTGATCCAGTTAGTCAAGCTGAGTTTAGAGCCTGGGAGTCAGTGCTGCGGAAAAAAGAAAGCCACAAGTTATCAGACTTTCGATGCTCTGCTTTCTTTATTTCCCATCTGTGCCACACAGAAGATGGAGGCAGTCTGCAATATTAAGGCACATATAGAATGGATGTGAGAGTTGGACTGTGAAGAAAGCTGAGCACCGAAAAATTGATGCTTTTGAACTGTGGTGTTGGAGAAGACTCTTGAGAGTCCCTTGGACTGCAAGGAGATCCAACCAGTCCATTCTGAAGGAGATCAGCCCTGGGATTTCTTTGGAAGGAATGATGCTAAAGCTGAAACTCCAGTACTTTGGCCACCTCATGAGAAGAGTTGACTCATTGGAAAAGACTCTGATGCTGGGAAGGATTAGGGGCAGGAGGAGAAGGGGACGACAGAGGATGAGATGGCTGGATGGCATCACTGACTTGATGGACGTGAGTCTGAGTGAACTCCGGGAGCTGGTGATGGACAGGGAGGCCTGGCGTGCTGCGATTCATGGGGTCGTAAAGAGTTGGACACAACTGAGTGACTGAACTGAACTGAATAGAATGGACAAGTACAACGGGGAGGGGATAAGGGATAAATTAGGAGTCTGGGATTAACATAAACACACTACTATGTTTAAAATAGACAGCTGGTGGGAATTTGGTGTATGACTCAGGGAGCTCAAACCTAGGCTCCCACATCTCTAACGTCTCCTGCATTGGCAGCCCCACCTGAGACATCGTAGCAGATGCTGGGGCATCAAGTGCCCATTCTTCACTGGAAGCCTCTGTCCAAGTGGTACTGTTGCACCTCAGTGCAGGGAAGGGTTTCTGTGTGGAAATGACCTGATGTTGTCCAGGATCCTTGTTCTCTGACTGTCTGGCTGAATAAAGCCACAGAACTCAGAGCCAATCACTTCCAAGGGGTTCCTTGGACGCTCTTACCCAAATACCAGATTCTGAGGTACAATATTTCTATGTAACCAGTCAAGGAAGGAATTCTCTGCAGAGGTTGCCAGGTGCCACCATGCTGCGCACTTAACAAAAGATGAACCTGAGTAATGACATTTCTGAATCCTGATCTGTATCAGTCCAGGGTGATGGATGTCTCTGCACATGTCAGACAACGCCAGCAGCAGAAGCAAAAAAGACGTTAGAACCTGCTCAACTATCAGGCAAGTCAGCATTTTTTTGGCAGAGACCCCAGAATTCTGTGTCTGAAATCTCAAGAGACATTATGTAGACCTGAAAAACAGCTACTCTGTGGTCTTCGTAAGAAAAGAACCACCATCTGGTGTCTTTATGGTATCTGATTTAGAGAAAGCTCATCTTGGTTTCTCCACAACTGAAATGACTTAGCTGCTATGACTTTCAGAAGTTGAAAGAGTCGAGCCACTGTTTAGCCAGCCTGTGTGTGTGTGCATGCTGAGTCGTGTCCAGCTCTTTGTGGCGCCATGGACCGTGGTCCGCCAGGCTCCTCTAGCCATGTAATTCCCAGGCCAGAATACTGGAGTGGGTTGCCATTTCCTCCTCCAGGGGATCTTCCAGGCCCAGGGACTGAACCCACAGTTTAGCCTATTTCTCCCTAATTGAAACCTGCTAGAGGTTACAGAGGTTACTCAATATGCCAGCAAATTTGGAAAACTCAGCAGTGGCCACAGGACTGGAAAAGGTCAGTTTTCATTCCAATCCCAAAGAAAGGGAATGCCAAAGAATGCTCAAACTACCACACAATTGCACTCATCTCACACGCTAGTAAAGTAATGCTCAAAATTCTCCAAGCCAGGCTTCAGTAGTATGTGAACCGTGAACTTCCAGATGTTCAAGTTGGTTTTAGAAAAGGCAGAGGAACCAGAGATCAAATTGCCAACATCCGCTGGATCATCAAAAAAGCAAGAGAGTTCTAGAAAAACATCTATTTCTGCTTCATTAACTACCCTAAAATCTTTCACTGTGTGGATCACAATAAACTGTGGAAAATTCTGAAAGAGATGGGAATCCCAGACCACCTGACCTGCCTCTTGAGAAACCTATACGCAGGTCAGGAAGCAACAGTTAGAACTGGACATGGAACAACAGACCGGTTCCAAATACAGAAAGGAGTACATCAAGGCTGTATATTGTCACCCTGCTTATTTAACTTCTATGCAGAGTACATCATGAGAAACGCTGGGCTGGAGGAAGCACAGGCTGGAATCAAGATTGCTGAGAGAAATATCAATAACCTCAGATGCAGATGACACCACCCTTATGGCAGAAAGCAAAGAACTAAAGAGACTTGATGAAAGTGAAAGAGGAGAGTGAAAAAGTTGGCTTAAAGTTCAACATTCAGAAAACTAAGATCATGGCATCTGGTCCCATCACTTCATGGCAAATAGATGGGGAAACTATGGAAACAGTGACAGACTTTATTTTCTTGGGCTCCAAAATGACTGCTGATGGTGACTGCAGCCATGAAATTAAAAGCTGCTTACTCCTTGGAAGAAGAGTTATGACCAACCTAGACAGCATATTAAAAAGCAGAGACATTACTTTGCCAACAAAGGTTCATCTAGTCAAAGCTATTGTTTTTCCAGTAATCATGTATGGATGTGAGAGTTGGACTACAAAGAAAGTTGAGCACCAAAGAATTGATGGTTTGAACTGTGGTGTTGGAGAAGACTCTTGAGAGTCCCTTGGACTGCAAGGAGATCCAACCAGTCCATCCTAAAGGAAATCAGTCCTGAATATTCATTTGAAGGACTGATGCTGAAGCTGAAACTCCAATACTCTGACCACCTGATGCAAAGAAGTGACTCATTTGAAAAGACCCTGATGCTGGGAAAGATTGAAGGCGGGAGGAGAAGGGGATGACAGAGGATGAGATGGTTGGATGGCATCACCAACTCAGTGGACAGGAGTTTGAGTAAACTCCGGGAGTTGGTGATGGAGAGGGAGGCCTGGTGTGCTGGAGTTCATGGGGTCACAAAGAGTCGGACACGACTGAGCAACTAAACTGAACTGAGAGGTTACAGTTTTAGTTACTGCATCATTGACCCCAAACTAGACTCTGCCCAGGAGACACTGAAAAAAGAACAGCAGCTTCCCACTTGCAGCAGTAACTTGGGCCCTTGTTCACATGTCTCCAGAAGCTATTAGGGGACTTCTCTGGCGGTTCAGTGGTTAAGACTCCGTGCTTCCAGTGGAGGGGCTGTAGGTTCCACCTTAGGTTGGGGAACTAAGATCCCACATGCTGGGTGGCTAAAAAGAAAAAAAAAAAAAAAAACTATTAGACTTAGAAAACCGTGGGACCACGAGCATGGCACACTTCCCTCTTCTGCTATGCTGAAGATGGGCATGGAGTCTGCCCTGAGGCTATTTTTCCTCCACTCTGGCCCTTTTCGGTGAGAGATAGAGGTCTGTGCTTTCAGGAAGCAGCCTGGAGGTGCTGGGACTGCTACTGCTGCTAAGTCACTTCAGTCATGTCTGACTCTGTGCAACCCCATTGACTGCAGCCCACCAGGCTCCCCCGTCCCTGGGATTCTCCAGGCAAGAACACTGGAGTGGGTTGCCATTTCCTTCTCCAACGCATCGAAGTGAAAAGTGAAAGTGAAGTCGCTCAGTCGTGTCCGACTCTTAGCGACCCCATGGGACTGCAGCCTACCAGGCTCCTCCGCCCATGGGATTTTCCAGGCAAGAGTACTGGAGTGGGGTGCCATTGCCTTCTCCAGTGGCTCTTAAATGTGGAGTATGGACCCTGTGCAGGGAGGGACACAGGAACATGTGGGCTGATGGGGTGGGCTGTTTCAGTGGTTCATGGACCCCGGGCAGAATCCTTGGCTTGGCTACTCCCCTGTATGAACAGCATCGGTGAACACCAAGAACAGTCTGGATTGTATGATCTGTTTTCTCAGTGAACTAAAACAGCGTAGGTATTTGTCGCTCTGGTGGTTGTCACCAGCTTCCTCCCATCGACTCCTCCACTGGCAGTGTGTGGGAGTTCTTTTTTCTCTGTCACTCCACGAAATTTTGAGCCTGTGATTCTTTTTGCTTTTTACCAGCCCAATGTGTGAGACATGGTAAGTCATTTCTCATGGTTGTTTTAACTTTTATTACCCTGATTACAGCGGTAAATAATCCACCAGCAATGCAGGAGACACAGGAGACATGGGTCTGTCCCTGGGTTGGGAAGATCCCCTGGAAAAGGAAATGGCAACCCACTCCAGTACTCCTGCCTGGGAAATCCCATGGACAGAGGAGCCTGGCAGGCTACGGTCTAAATGGTCACAAAGAATTAGACATGACTGAGCTCCTTCCGGAGCAATAAATTGGAGGATCTTTTCACATGCTTACAGAGCATCCAGTTTTCTTCTGTTTTTCCTCTATTGACCATTCGCCTACCGTGTAGTCTTTTTCTTATTAGTTGGTATTGATCTTCAGGTATTCTTCATACCAACCCTTTCTCTTTTATATATGTGTATCCTTGGTAACTTTCAGCTCCCAGTCAAATGCTTGTCTTTCTAGCTTTGTTTATGACATTTTGAGACCTGTGGATGTCTTTCCTTTCATGGAGTCAAAACTTGTTTTTTCCTTTTTCACTTGTGATTTTTGAATCTTGTTTAAGAAGTCCTCCCTTATCCTGAGACTGTAAAGATATTTTCCTATATTATCTCTAAAGTTTGTAAGTTTCCTCCTTTTGTGGTCAGATATTTTATGATGATGTGGAATTTTTTATAAATGGTATGAGAAAAGATCTAAGCTTATCAGGATAGCCAGTGTGGTGTCATGAACTTGAAGTCAGACTGCCCTGCCAATTATTAGCCATGTAACCGGAAGCAAATTATTTAGCCTCCCTGTGCCTCCATTTCCTCATATGTAAAATAGGGAAAAGAACCGTGCCCACCCGGGACTTCCCTGGTGGTCCGGTGGTTAAGACTCTATGCTGCCAAGGCAGGGGCCGTAGGTTTGTTGGTAAGGGATCTAGGACCCCACGTGCCATGCAGTGCAGCCAAAAGATAAAGAAAAATAAAAACAAATAGTAATCGTAAAGAAAACAGCTAGGGCATTCCCTGGTGATTCAGTGGCTAGGACTTTGTGCTTTCACTGCAGAGGCCTGGGTTCAATCCCAGGCCCATAAATCCCAGTTCCCAGGGAACTGAGAGCCCATAGGCCACATGGCCTGGCCAAAAAAATAAATAAAAATAAAATGGTCAGTAATAAATAATGCTTTAAAAAATAATTAATTACAACTATCTCATCAGGATATCCTGAGAATTTAATTAATGCACATAGAGTGCTTGGAACACTGCTTGGCATCGAGTAAGTGCTTAATAGTTAGCTGCTATTATTACGAGCACTAACTTTTATGAAGATAGGATAATTAGAACTTATAATGGAAAGTGTAGGACCCAGGGAACACCACAAAACTGCCAGGGCTACAGAGACAAGCAGAACAACATTCTGGACCTTCAGCAGCCACGGGTACACCCACAAACCCACACCGAAGCAAGTGGGAAAGGCGCTCTCATTGTTTTTTTGCTTAGGCAATAATCTAACCAGTTATTGTTGGCTTTGCACAACAATCTATCTTAAAGCAGTTGTGCGTTTAAAATGATTTTTGTTTATTAAAGCCTACCTTCTCTGAGTTCCACCTGAGATGTTACCACAAACAACTGCAGGGATCAAGGCAACAAGAACATTGCTAAATTCATTTCAATTCCATTTCACACTGCCCACCAGCCTGAGAACATAAACACCAACTAAATAAAGTTTCTGCCCCTTAGTGACATGACTTTCAACAAAGAGGGACAGTCACTGTAAGCGTTAGTGTGAGCAGACCTGCGTGCGTGCATGCTAAATCGTTTCCGTCGTGTCTGACTCTGTGCCACTCCATGGACTGTAGCCTGCCAGGCTCCTCCGAATCTCCATGGAGGTCCTCCAGGGAAGAATACTGGAGTGGGTTGCCGGGCCCTCCTCCGGGGGGTCTTCCTGACCCAGGGTTTGAACCCATGTATCCAGTGGCTCCTGCATTGCAGGTGGATTCTTTACCACAGAGCCACCAGGGAGGCCCGGAGTAGGCCTGGATGAAAGCAGCCTCACTACCACTGAGGTTTCCGGCTGGAGAGTTTTCTGCTGTGCCGGCTCCCCTGTGCAGTGTAGGATGGCAGCCAGCCTCTACCTACTCCATACCAGTGGCACAACCCTCCATATGGTGACAACGAAAAATGTGCCCAGACATTTCAAAATGGCTCCGGGGGGTAAAATCTCCCCTGATTCAGAAGCGCTGGATCAGAGGTCCCATCAAAGGGGAAGTGCTGACTGCGTGAGGGGCAGAGGAGGCCTTGCGGAGGAAAGGGTGCCTTGGTGGACTTTGAAGGAGAGTCTGAAGTGTCCGGGGAGAAGGCTGGGTTCTTTGGAACATTTCAGATGGAGGGAAACCCAGGCAGAGGCTCAGAAGGATAAGAAGCATGATTGACACTGTGGCTGAGGTTCACAGGAGAACAGCTCAACTCGGGAGGAACTGAGCAAGCTTTGTTTGTTTAGAAAGCATTTTCATTTTTAAAAAATAACAATTAATTGAATCATTAATATGTTTTTCACACGTGGGTAGTTTTGTTGTGATTTCCTCTTCTGGGTCATCATGAAGTCACCAGGTTGGGAAAACTGAGTCTCAGAGTGCTCAAGGTTATCAAGAGAGGGGCCTGGCCTTTGAAAGGTCGTCTAGCCTTTGAAGCATCTCAGACCTGCTTACCAACCAACAGTAAGAAAAGCAACAATTTTCCAGGGTGCTGTCTGCCTGACTATTCTTTCTCCAACCTCTGTTACCGAATTCATTGTCCTATCGTTTAGTATCTGAGTCACTGACTGAGGGCTGGAGACTGTCTCTACTTAGATTGTGAGACTGTGTCTATGTAATTAAAATAAGTTGGCATTTTGAAAAGTTCCCTAATCTGCCGCAACCACAGTTTCAGTTGAAGTTGACTTTGGAGAACCCGCTTTTTCTGGAGTCCATAGTTCTCTCACAAAAAGCCTTGAAGGAATTATGAGATGGTCTCACACACTAGTCATTGTGAGGAAGAGAGACCATGAACCAACAGGTGTGAAGTTAATGGGAAATAGGTAGAGAAACCCAGGTTAAAGGCACAGAAGGAGTGATGATAGCTGTGTTAAGATCAGGTATTTTTCCAGGGCTAATGACAGCAAATTATAAGTGGTCACATTTGAACACTTGCAACACATTCTACATCTAGAAACTTGCTCTCTAGGCTCAGCTCTGTATCCTTGCAACAGCATCTTTGCTGGCCTCCGGCCTAAGTGCTGCAGAGGCTTTTCTTGAATGTGGTAAATACCTCACCCCTTGCAGTGTGTTGAAACGATATATTCCAAAAAGATAATGTCCAAATGTCCTAACCTCCAATATCTGTGAACGTGATTTTATTTGGACGTAGAGTCTCTGCAGATGTAATCAAGCTGATTTGCTTTCAGACTGGATGAGGGTGGCCATGGCATCCTGTGCCTAGTGTCTTTATAAGAGAAAAGGTTTGGATCGAGAGACCCAGAAGAGCCACAAGGAAGGAGGCCAGGTGAAGAGAAGCCGAGACAGGTGTGATGCAGCTGTGAATCAGGTCCACCCCTGAAGCTGGGAACAGAGGAGCCAAGATTCTTCCCTACAGCCTTCAGAGGGAACACAGCCCTGCCGATCCTTTGCCTCTGGACTTCAGGCCTCCAGATCTGTAAGAATCAACGCGTGTTGTTTTGGTGCTTTGTTTTAATTTTGGTAATTATTTATTTTAACTGAAAGAAGAATGACTTGTTTTAAGCCATCCAGCTGGTGATACCATGTGACGGCAGCCCGAGGAAATGAGTAAGCCCCCAACGCCTTCCCTCAGAGCCTTCAGCCGAGGTCACCATGGACTCCGCTAAGCTCCCTGCTCCTATGCAGCGGGAAGATAAGAAGGGGCCAGAGCGAGGCCCTGGGCCCAGGGGCTGGTCGAGGAGCGGCTGAGTACACGTTCTTCTGCCTGGCCTGCTCCTGCACACGCCCAGGGTGTGCCACGAGAAGACAGCTGAGAGAAGCCCGAAGATCAAGCAGGGAAGCCCGTGACATCCTTTCCCATAAGCATACGCTCGGGGGGAAAGGCCATGAGTGTGTGTCTTTGGTTTATTTTCAGAGAATGAGTAGTAGATAATTATCAACATAATAATGAAACACCACTTATGATAAAGTTACAAATACATACTGCCATTAGCTGAGATGGCAGAATCTGTGGGGCCGGTCTCCTCCTGAGGTGAGGTGCTCTCCTGCATGTCAGATGTGCAAAGATGAATCTGGACAGTTCCAGGCTAGCCCTCTGCACACATCCTACCAACGCAGCACAAAGTGAGGACCCCAAAACTGTGGCGGTGGGGCGGGGGGCAGTCTTCATTCCAACCCTACACCGGATCAAAGTTTCATTCAAAGCATGTCCAGCTCCCACCATTCCAAAGGTATTTGAAATGTGTTCTGTAATATCCAGTGAGTGATTATGTCGCTAAGATAGTATGACTTTTACAGTTGTTATTGTGTGGCCCATTCCACATTCTAGCACTGCACCAACCTGGAAAACAAACACAGAAGGTGTCACGTTACTCATCGTCTCCTCTGGGAAGCCCGCTTTGATGTAAATCTGGATTGGGGGCTGTGTGTCGATAGATAGCAAATGAGTAGTGTGCAAGGCCATCCGAGGAACTTGGTGCCAGCCCTTGGGTAACTGTACATAACTGCCCGAGTGACTTTTTCAAAAGTCCAGTTGACTTTTTCAACTGCCTTTGTTAGACATATATTCTGCTTTTCCTCTGTCTGGAAAATCAAGTCTCAGTTTTGCATTCAGCTCACTCCCCTCGCCTTTCTATGCTCTCTACTTGTGGTCCTCACTTCAGCCAGACTACCCTATTACTCTCCCTCTTGCCTTTCTGTTTTGTTTATTTTTTTGGCTGCGGCAGTTCTTAGTTGTGGCATGCGGAACCTTTAGCTGTGGCATGTGGGACCTTTAGCTGTGGCATGTGGGATCTAGTTCCCTGACCCGGGCCCTCTGCTTTGCCAGTGTGGAGCCTTAGCTACTGGACCACCGGGGAAGTCCCCCTCTTGCTTTCTGAGTCATTTTCTGACTTGGAATCCCAAAGTTCTCTTCTCCAGATCACACTGCCTGGAGGAAACAAAATTAAACAAAAAATTTTCTCTCTTTCAGGAACCAGAGGTCATTGTGGTCTTGTTCTAGATTCATAACACCAAAACAGCACTTTTCTAACTTCTCATTTTATCCAAGCTCTCTTGCTCATAAGTTACCATATTTTTTATTTTTTAGGTATTTTCAGCAACCCCGTGTCCTAGGTAAAAATAAATAATAGCAATACAACCTTGTAATTGCACATAAAACATCTCTCCAAAACTCTGCCCAGCTGCCTTTTCAACGTGCAAGGAGAGGAAGCAAAGATAAAATTAAACCTACTTAGCAGTTCTGGGTAAGTAAGATAGGGTAAGAAGAAAGAGTGTCTGTCCCATTAGAAAGAATAATTGAGGTTACTTGCTTTTAAAAAAGGGCAATTTTGAAAATTAAGGGGATCTCCATATTCTATCATTTAACAACAGGAAGCACAAACTTCTCTAAAATTTCCCATCAAAACATGGTTTCATAGCAACAGCCACTGAAAGGTAAGTCTTCCGTGATTTCGATTTTACTATCTGTAATATATTCTTTGTGACTCAGTCTTGATGCAAGTAAGAAATGTCAAACTTGAGACTGAAAACTTTTTATGATGAGTGGAAAACATCGGTATGAAATATATCTTCAGTAACTAAAAAGCAACTAATACACTAAGAGACATTTGTGAAAGTATGGATCTACTTAAAGTTTCTCTTCTTTTAGCCTTTAATAGTTCTATTCAAAATCTTTGAAAATTCAACTGGTAAAGGAGATCAAATCTGAAACTTGACAGCAAAGTTATAAGTAATGAGCAATTTTAGTCTCATAATGGCTATTTTTTTCCTCTGAAAGATAAAAATATATACCTATAGTTACTTTTTAAAGAAAAGTAAGATATTACTGGAGCCTGACCTAAGAGTTCACCCAATACCTAGAGAAGCAAAACAGAAGCAGGAAACACAGTCACTTTACCTTTGATGTTAGTTGTAGCAACGTAGCACCATGATAGCCTTGTATCGAGTCAAGGAGACTTGATGGACATTCTATTTAGAGGTCACCACCATTAAAAACAGTTTCTAATAGGACTTAGTGTTTCCAAATACACATCTTTGCTAAAACTAGAGTCTTTCATACCTAAAATACCATCTGTGGCAATTAAGGATAGCTTTTCCTTGAAACAATAGACTCAGAAATTTTTACTACTTTTATTTTTCCCACTGAACCTACTGAATTCAAATTTCAGTTGTCAGTAAGTTATTGCTTCTCAAGACTCCTATCATAGTCAATCATCATTTCTTCCTTGCTCATTCATTCTTTCAGAACAAATTTAGAATCTTCTGTATTCATCTTCTGTAATTTAGAATCTTACCTTTCTATATTCAGGATGATAGTTTTTTATGCAATGTCTATACAGCTTTCTTCTATTGATGCCTAAGAATTACATATGCTACCAGAGAGACACCTGCTCTTAGCAGTATGCTGCTGCTGCTGCTAAGTCGATTCAGTTGTGTCTGACTCTGTGTGACCCTGTACACTGCAGCCTACCAGGCTCCCCCATCCCTGCGATTCTCCAGGCAAGAACGCTGGAGTGGGTTGCTATTTCCTTCTCCAATGTGTGAAAGTGAAGTCGCTCAGTTGTGTCTGACTCTTCGCGACCTCATGGACTGCAGCCTACCAGGCTCCTCCATCCATGGGAGTTTCCAGGCAGTATAGTTGCCTGGATATTTTGAACTGTAACACCTCCATTCCCCTCTTGCTACTCTCTGTAAAACATCCACATGCCAGATCAAGATAAGTTACGGCAATCGCACTTTAAGTGCACTGATGAGACTGTAAGACAGTTGGGGGAATTTCCTCAAGACCGAAAATATATGAACAAGATGATAAGTTAACCACCAGCCATGAATGTAGAGCTTTGGGGACTAAGGGCCTCAGGCCACATGATTTTCACATGAAGGGCTCTCCATCAGAGAAGGACTAGGCCGGGGCAGCGGCTGTCTCTTATACACATCTAGATGTGTAAAGTGGTGGGGGGTGGGGGGTGGGGAAATCTGCAAGCATCTTCCCAGCTCTGCAAGGATAGAAATGGAGATAGATCATAATAACAGATTTATTTCCCTTGATATTTTGTATACTGTATGTTTTATGGTTCAAAATTACACTATGTATGTACATGGAAATTGTAAGCCAAGAAATTAAAGTGTCCCTAGGTGACAGCACCAGCTGAAAACTAAAAAACAAATGTAAATCTTCTTTAGAGAAAAGCATCCTCAGTTTAGATACCTTCAGTTCAGTTCAGTCGCTCAGTCGTGTCTGACTCTTTGCAACCCCATGAACTGCAGCACGTCAGGCCTCCCTGTCCATCAACAACTCCCGGAATTCACTGACTCACATCCATTGAGTCAGTGATGCCATCCAGCCATCTCATCCTTTGTCGTCCCCTTTTCCTCCTGCCCCCAATCCCTCCCAGCATCAGAGTCTTTTCCAATGAGTCAACTCTTCGCATGAGATGGCCAAAGTACTGGAGTTTCAGCTTTAGCATCATTCCTTCCAAAGAAATCCCAGGGCTGATCTCCTGCAGAATGCTGGTTGGATCTCCTTGAAGTCAGAGTCCCAAATTACGTTAAAAAGAAAAAATCAGAAACACATAAAAAAGAAGCCACTATATATAAGTTAGCAGAAAAAAACTAAAGATTCAAATTCTCAAAAAATTTAAATGGGAAGCTATGTATCAGCAGTTGTTTTTATGGCCAGTTTTCCAGGTGGCACTGGTGGTAAAAAACCCACCTGCCAATGCAGGAGATGTAAGTGAGCCAAGTTTTGATCTCTGGGTCAGGAAGTTCCCCTGGAGAAGGAAATGGCAACCCACTCCAGTATTCTTGCCTGGGAAATCCCATGGACAAAGGAGCCTGGTGGACTACAGTCCATAGGGCTGCAAAGAATCAAACATGACTGAGGCGACTTAGTATGCACATGCAAGGAAATATCAAAGGTTGTGCTTCAGAAAAATGGAAAATGATACTATGTGGAAGATCTGAGATGCAAGAAGAAAGGAGGCTAAAAGAAACGATTAACACATGGGTAAATCTATAACAGTTACCTGTATAAAAACGGTAATAACAATACAGACTAAATCACAAGCTGAGACTAAAACACTGGAGGATTATAGCACAAAATTAGAAAAGCAGTGATTTTAACTTTAAAGATGTCTTCAAAATATCACCTTACATTTTAAATATGGATGGGAAATTCAAAGGCAATTCCCCAGGACAAAGGAGATGAGGAGGAAGAGGGCAGAATATTTTTAAATGTTTTATATTAATCCAAAAGAAAATGAAGGGAAAACAAAAACCCAAAAAAGCACAAGATAAGGTGGTAGGAATAAATCCAAATACATTAGTAAATAATCAGGATTAAACTCATCAGTTATGATCAGATTAAACATAACCCATTTTGCTATGTGCTATTTCTGAGACACTAAAATATTAGGATCAGTTCAGTTCAGTCGCTCAGTCGTGTCCGACTCTTTGCGACCCCATGGATCGCAGCACGCCAGGCCTCCCTGTTCATCACCATCTCTCGGAGTTCACTCAGACTCACATCCATCGAGTCAGTGATGCCATCCAGCCATCTCATCCTCGGTCGTCCCCTTCTTCTCCTGCCCCCAATCCCTCCCAGCATCAGAGTCTTTTCCAATGAGTCAACTCTTTGCATGAGGTGGCCAAAGTACTGGAGTTTCAGCTTTAGCATCATTCCTTCCAAAGAAATCCCAGGGTTGATCTCCTTCAGAATGGACTGGTTGGATCTCCTTGCAGTCCAAGGGACTCTCAAGAGTCTTCTCCAACAATAGCCTTGACTAGACGGACCTTAGTCGGCAAAGTAATGTCTCTGCTTTTGAAAATGCTATCTAGGTTGGACATAACTTTTCTTCCAAGGAGTAAGCATCTTCTAATTTCATGGCTGCAGTCACCATCAGCAGTGATTTTGGAGCCCCAAAAAATAAAGTCTGGCACTGTTTCCACTGTTTCCCCAATCAAGTAAGACAAAATTAAAAGGGCAGTAAAAAAAAAATCAGCTAGGTGTACTGCAAGTATCTTCACATAAATTGAAAACATCAGTGAAAACAAAACATTTACAGAAAGACAAAGTAACAAAAATGAATAAAGTCTTTGAGAGTAACAGAAAAGCTAAGAATTCTATAATCACGGAAATCTAATCATTAGTTAAATCTTCTCACAAAAGAAATGCTAAGGTCAATTTTGTAGACATCCTCTATCCAACATTCAAGGAAGAGCTATTTCAACCTTTCTCTTCTATTTAATAGAAAAAAAAGGAACAGTCACAAACTTACTCTATAATGTGGACATCAAATCCGGGTAAGAATAAAAAAGAAAAGGAAGATTATAGGAAAGTCTTATCACAGTACTAGAAATTTTAGCCAGCAAGCACTATACGAATACCACTGTCACTTATTGTCCATATAAAAGACCCAAGAAAACCATACAAATTTTAAATATAAGACTTGTAGTAAAATGGCTGGATACTTCAGGGATATTTAATCAAAAATATAACTTCTTTGGTCAAGAAACAGAAAAAATCATTTGTAAGATATCATTTACATTAGAACATAAATGATTAACTAGCAGTAAATCTAACAAAAGATGTTCAAAAGCTTTCAAAAGAAAATTCTAAGAATTAAATGGAGGGGTTCGCTATCTTTGGGCCTCTCAGGTGGTGCAGTGGTAAAGAATCTGCATGCCAATGCAGGAGATGCCAGAGACTCAGGTTTGATCCCTGGGTTGGCAAGATCCCCTGGAAAAGGAAATGGCAATCCACTCCAATATTCTTGCCTGGGAAGTCCCATGGACAGAGGAGCCTGGTGGGCTACAGTCCATGGGATCACAAAGAGCTGGACACAACTGAGCACATGCTTGCATACACACACACACGCACGCACGCACGCACACACACACGCACGCAGCCTGACTAGGAAGATATATGAAGATACTGTTGCCATAAAGTGATTTACTGTTTGAATATAAATAACAGTTGAAGTAGCAACAGAATCTTTTGGGAAACCTAACAAGTTGGTTCCCAATATACAGAAAAACTTGCCACAGCATTGCTAATGAAACAGACGGCAGGGGGGTGGGCAGCGGGTGTGAGCGGGGAGTGAGGGGGTGTTGCTTAAATATCAAGACTTCTTTAAAGCCATAGAAGTGTAGATATTTTCGTGTTGGAATAAACAATAAACCAATGGAACAGAGAGCCCATGAAACAAAACCCACACACAAATCTATAGAAACTTGTGACAGATCAATGGGAAATAGATGAACTATTCCTAACAGGTTTTTAAAAAGCATTATTTCCCTCATGGCTCACTCAGCTGGTAAGAATCTGCCTGCAATATGGGAGACCCCAGTGCAATTCCTAGGTTGGGAAGATCCCCTGGAAAAGGGAATAGCTACCCACTCCAGTATTCTGGCCTGGAGAATTCCATGGACTGTATAGTCCATGGGGTCGCAAACAGTCGGACACAACTGAGCGACTTTCACTTCATAATAGATTTTGGACAACTGATTAGAGCCATGTGTTTGAGGGAAAACTGAATTTAAATCCCTATTATCACACCATACACATACACACAAATAATTCAATATGGACTGAATATAAAAAACAAAACTTTATACTTTTAGAATATAGCAGAATATCTTTATTAAGGATTTCTTCAACAAAATACAAAAAGCACAAAACATACAGGGAAAGGTTAATAAATTTGACATTAAACTTAAAAATTTGTCTAAAATGCATAACCTAATTTTAATCAAATATCTAGACTTAACTCACAGCTTATAAAAAGTAGAAAGGATGGAGGACACCATGAAGATATCATCAAATAATTTCAGAATGTGGAATATTCTACAAAGCAACTGGCCTGAACTCTTCAATGTCATTAAAAAAAAAAAAGTGGCTGGTGTGGAAGGATGGCAGGAAACTCTTTTAGATCAAGAGAATAAAATGACAACAACAAGCAGTACATGAAGCATGGTTGAGCCTGGGTTTAAAAACAAATCAACATCAAAAAATGACATCCCTGGGACAATGGGAGAAATCTGAGTATGTGTTATATAATATGAGATTGTTGTTTGTTTTCAGTGTGACAATACTACCGTGTTATAGAGGACACTTTGTAGAAAATGCATGGTGAAATACTGAAAGGTGAAATATCATGTTTTCAATTTACTTCAAAATTATTCAACCACAAAATGTTACTGTTTAATCTGGATGGAATATATATGGAGGTTTGTTATGTTTATGTGTTTCTACACATGAATGAAACCTTTCATATTAAAAAGCTCGGGGGAGAAAGGTGGGGGGAGGTGGAATTTACAACTTGTGCTCTTCCAAAGGCATCAAAAGGTAAAAATGTAACCTCGAACGGGGAGAAATGTTTACAACATTTAGTAGTAAAAAAGAACTAGTATCCACAATCTAACTCCTTAAGGAAACATAAAATAAAAAGGTAATAACATAATATAAAATGCGCAAAAGACATGAAATAAGCTTTTCACTGAGAGCATTCAGGAAATGAATATACGTGAAAAGAAGCTCGCTCAACCTTTTAACATTTAGGAAATGCACATTCAAGCAATGAGACTTCCGCTCTGGCCAAAATGGAGTAACAGGGGCAGGATTTCCCTTTCCCATATTAACCCATGCAACACCTGTACAAAATGCATACAACAGACTTCTTCAGACACTGGACAACTGTGCAGGACAGTGACTCTTGAGAGGACAAACAGGGAAAGTCCTACCATTGCCCGAACTAACTGCAGGGAGAGCCCGGGCGTTCCCCTAGTGGAGCATTTGGGACACCAAGGTAAAATCTGTAGGGCAGAGTACTGGAAATGGCAATCCACTCCAGTATTCTTGCCTGGGAAATCCCATGGACAGAGAAGCCTGGCAGGCCCCACTCCATGGGGTCACAGAGTTGGACACGACTGAGCGACTAATATATACATTGAGTACTGGAGAGAGGAGGGAGCTTCAAAGGGAGAATTCCAGATCTGCAGAGAGTTCCCCTGAGGCTTCAGCTAAACAGTGTATACACTTAAGAAAACTACCCAAAGGTGGGGAAGAACCACCAGAAAGGAATAAGTGGTCAAATTCAAGTTCATACAGGGCTCAGAATAGTTCTCATTCTCCATAGCCAGAGTGGAGAAAACTCATTATAAACCAGGCAGAAGGAGGATTATTCAGAAGGGTTATTACCTCAGTAGTGAGCCAAACTAGCTCTAGATTAAAGGTTGTTCTGGTCCTAGATCATTAAGTGTAAAAGCAAGCTATGAAAGGATCAAACTGCTTCTAAGTAACTATCTCCCAGAACAAAGCTCAACATATTTAAAGGAATAAGCTCCAGCACCCAACAATGTAAAATCCAAAAATTATCAGGCATGCAAAGAAGGAAATTACAACCTAATAATGACAGGGAAAAAAATCAGTAGAAACATCCAAGAAATGGTAGATGACAGAATGGTCAAAACAGTAATTACAAATACATGTCAGATGTCCAAAACAGAAAACAAACAAAAATAGAGGAAAGCAGGAGTCTGTAAGGAGAGACACGGAAGATATAAGAAAAACCCAAATGGAACTTCTGAAGATTAAAAATATAATGTATGAGGTGAAAAAT
The DNA here is from genome assembly GCA_006410635.1 of Cephalophus harveyi. Taxonomy (NCBI): domain Eukaryota; kingdom Metazoa; phylum Chordata; class Mammalia; order Artiodactyla; family Bovidae; genus Cephalophus; species Cephalophus harveyi. Next base: position 198,464 of record SJYT01057071.1, read on the forward strand.
ACACTGGATGGGATTAATAAGAAATTAGATACTTCAGGAGAAAAGGCTAATGAACTTGAGGACATAGCAGCTGAAACCAATCTGGAAGACAGAGGAAAAAAAAGACAAAACAGAGCACAAGAGTGCTTGCTGCGAGACAGCTGCAAGTGGTCTAACACACAATTCACAGTCCCAAAGGGAAAGAAATGAAGGACAGAGACAAAAAAATTAATGAAAAAGCCCCCCATATTCCAAATTTGGTGAAAACCATAAACCTACAGATGAACAGTCCCAGCAGAAGAAACATGAAGGGGAAAACCAAGAAACAAAAACTGTATCAAGCACATCATAATCAAAGTGCTTAACAGCAGTGATCAAGAGAAACCTTTAAAGCAACCAGAGAAAACGAATTAAAAAAGCATTTTATATAGAAGAACAAATCTAAGAATAATAGTAGTATTCTTGCTGGAAACTACAATAATATACCATGTAACAGCCACTGGATTGGCAAAAGTAAAAAGTCTGAAATTAGCAAATACTAGATGTGATATGATATAAAATATTATCCTGTGAAACAAAGGTAATTCAAACAGTGCCTAGGGGTATGAACTGGTACAGCCACTGCAGAATGTAATTTGGCATTATCTTATAAATATGAAAATATCCATATCACATGACCAAGCAAATTACTCCTAGATAAAGAATGTTTATAGCAGCATTGTGTACAACAGCAAAAAAAAAAAAACAAAAAACAACCCACCAAAACTCCAAACATCCATCAACAGAAGAATGGATAAATTACGGACTTGTCATATAATACAGTATAGCAATAAAAATGAATGACTTTTAGAAGACACTAAGTTGAAAAAAGCCAGTCACAGAAGTAAACACGCATTATACGATTTATATAAAATTCAAAAAAATACAAAACTTAGTACTTCATTTAGGGATACTTATATATGTTGTAAAACTGTAATAAGCAAGAGAATGACAAACACAACATTCAAAATAATAATTATTTGAGGAGAGGGCACTTTTAAAATGCCAGCAATATTCATTTCCTAAGTTGGCTGATTGGTACATGGACATTTATTATTCTTTATACCTTATATATATACATGATTGTGTATTTTTGCAGGTATGAAATACTTCATTAAAGATAAAGACTAAAAATATGAAAGACTTTAAAAATGAAAACTACTGATTTATGTATAACAATAAAATTAGTGTAAAAAAGTATACAAAGAAAATGCTCTTTATTGTCTTTCAGCGCCCTACACAATCAATATTAATCTAAAAGGGCCATAATCCTACTATGAAAAAAAATAACAAGTAGTCTTTAACTGCTCTGACACAAAATCTGAACATCTGGTACTCCAAGTTATACAAGAGTAAATACATTAGCACTCATGCCTGATTCTTCGACTTTCATCTGTACTTGGATTTTTCTTTATCTTTGGATTTCCTGGGACTCCGGCTTCGATCTCTCTTTTTACTCCTTTCTCTTTCATAGGCATCTGCCTGGTATTTGGATTTGTGACTGTTACTATAGTGGCCATCCCTTTCTCGAGATCGGCTACGACTTCGGTTCTGTGGTCGGTCCCTCTTTTCACTCTTTTGCTTCTCCCAACAACTCTCTTCTTCTTCATAGTGACCAAAGCCCATTTCCCTGTAGATATCCTATCAAAGAAATAGAGAGAGAGGTATAAGTGAAACAGTAAAATAATCATTTTGTAGGTACTATCAATTCACAAAACTTAAGACATGTCCCCCATTAGCATGCAGTTTTAACAGGTCAAATTTGAACACTACCACTAATGCCAAGAATCTTGTAAATTAAAAAAGCAAAAATAATTCAGAAAAAGACTTAACCATTTTCTCACTGATCTCACTGCTTTGTATCTACTATTTCAGCTGAACTGAAAGATCACATCTAAAAACAAGGAACTGAAATAGCCCAGTTGAAATAAGTCTTTGGGCAAAATTGCAATACCAAGAATTCTGGTTATGCACAGCCATCGTTCCACTCCCCCTTTCCCCACTCTCCCAAAATGTGGTTCCATCACTCATCTACAATGAAACTACTAAAATCCCCATTAAGAATGCTATAAAGAAGACATCATTTAAATAACATATCCAAAAGAGATTTTAGACAGGTCAATCAGTCTAAAGAGGAGAGAAAATAGATTCTGAATACTTGGGACTGGGCAATTGTTTTTAAAGTATTTTTTTTATAACAGCTCCTCTCTAAATCTTTAAATAACGTTTCTTGTTTAGACTAAATGTTTATTAAAATCATTATTAACATAGCTGATAAATGTTTTATTAAAATCATTGACACAGTTCTTTAAAAAAGAATTAATTGCCCCAAAGACGACAAAGTGGGTACATTTATTTCTATTCTCGATAACTAAAAAGCAGTAGTCCACGGAATTCTCCAGGCAAGAATGCTGGAGCGGGTGGCCATCCCCTTCTCCAGCGCATCCTCCTGACCCAAGGTCTGAACCCAGGTCTCCAGGATTGCAGGTGGATTCTTCACTGTCTTTACCATCTGAGCCACCAGAGAAGCCCCTCCAGTAGCAGAAGTCCCTTTTCCATACAGAAAAGGGCCAGTCACAGCACAACTCTCTCTCTCTCTGCTCATGCCTTATTCTCGATCAAAACGAGCATCTCAGTAAGTGGCTGAGATCTAAAAATATCAGAGCCAATGCTCTTTCAAGAATAATTGATAAAATTCAGCTTTCTTAAAAGATTTCTCAAAAGAAAGGGGAAATTCTGAGGACTGAACTCCCAAGTGCCCAACTCTATTACCTTAGACATTATTACACTAGATGCAAATGCCAAGGTTTAAAATCCAAGTGATGAATACCCATGGTTATGGACTGGGTTTTAAGGAAATGATTCAATATTATTCCATATAATGTCTAGATACTATACATTATGCTTATTACAGGACTGCAGTATGGGAAAACAGACCTAACAAGACTGTTACATGCCAAAGTATTTGTGGAAGACCTCCTATAAACTGATACATGATTTCCCACAATGCTAATAGTTCCTATCATTCTGTAAGAGTCCCAGAGGTAGAAAATGAGTAGGTGTTCCAGCTTAAACTTTTACCAATTATTTTTGAGCAAAATGTGACATCTCTAGGAAAAAGACTTTTTTTGTTCTTCCTGTAACATACATAAAATGTAAATATGTATGTACTATTCTGACTGTACAGCAAGTGCTGGTTGAGGCAACAAACTTCTTAAATGGAGAGACTGTTTTAACTGATGGATATTCCTATAAAGTCTTCAGCACATTATTACACCAACAGGCACTTAAATGCTTTGAGTGTTTAAAATAAGAAAGAGAGATTACACAGTACTTAATTCTTTGAAAAAAACTGAGGAAGCTGAAAATCTGAAATGGACTGAAATCTTAAAGCCTCTCCTACTTGGCTTAGTTTTCAAAGCTACACAAGCTTTGAAGTCAGGCAGTTCTAGGTTCAAATGGCCTTTGCCATTTAGGAAAGGTGTCAAACAAATCCTCTTGAGGTTAGAATTATCAGTGAAGGTTCACAGAGAAGCTAAAAAGGACTTGAGATGAGCCTCAAAGGATGAGTGAGTTAGGGCTTGGATTGGCTGCAAGAAGGCTAATGCAAGAAGTGTATGTGAAAACTGAAAGCAAGGAAGACTGAGCGCTGTATGCACGAAGGACAAAGTTGAGGCGAAGCTGTATTAGAACAGATCTAAGTATGTGTCTGCACAGTGCTCAGTGCTCGTGGAGTCCAATGTTATCCTCATTCTAAATATAAGGAAACTGAGACTCTAGAGATGCACATACATTGGAGAAAGTTATTTAACTGACCAGTAACTTTACATATAAAACTGAAAAAGATACTGTATCTGACTGAATTTTTAAAAAATGTTAAAGTTTCAGTCCTCCTACTAAACTATAAGTCCATGGGCTTGTGGGGTCAGGATCTTCCTATCTAAGGTAAGGGAAACAACTGAGATGAGCTCTAAGTCATCTCCAGTATGGATTTTTAGAAATTCTACTCGTTTTATAGATTTAAGAAATAAGACATGATGATTAAACAAGCATGCAGCTAAAAAAGAAGAAAGAATACCATAAAATGGCCAGTTTAAGGCAATCAACTTAACCGAGCCAATGACTTCACAGAGTAGTCAAAAAATTAAAAAAACAAACTTTGCTGAGGTCTCTGGCAGTAAACTGGAGATTTAGTCAGATCTAAATCACTAAAATAATATTAAATGATTAAAATGACAAAAACAGAGCTCCCGATTGTAAGAATACTGAACACCTAGGAAAGCCACACGGGCGGACAGGCAAGCAATCTGATGTTTCTCAGCCAGGCAGCCACGGCTGAGCACTCGTTTCCTGTAACCCCAGTAAAACTCAAACATCAAGAACACAGTAACCATCTCTGGATTTAAGACACGAGGTGGAAAAATTATAAACAGATTTCAAATTGAGCAGTAAGGTTGTCAGTCAATAAAAAACAAAGCAACTGAAGAAATAAAGCATTCTTAGGAAACTAAGCTCCCCAAGCAAAAAGACCAAGAAATAGGAAAATTTGAGCTGTACCTGAAAATTACCTAGCACTGAAAATTTCCTTTAATGATTATGTAATACTTTTGAGATTAAACTTGAAAGGATAAAAAGCAGAATAACAAAAAAATTGGGCCCACTGAAATCTTAAATATGGATGCTATTTTATTAGAAGGAAAAGAAAATCAGTGCAGCTATATTATTAAATCAAAGTATAAAACCAAAAACAATTGCTTTAATACACTTCGAGGGAAGAGATAAAGTTGGAATATTATTGCCAAAAGGGAAGGACATTTGCTGCTGTTACTGTAAAGTCTTAAGTAATCAAACAGCAAGATAAAGATTCACAGAAAGGCAGGGGTGCAAACGTGGGAACCATAGACTTGAAATGCAGCCCATCTTCGGATTTTTTTAAAACTGCTGATTATCTCAAACACATCAATGTGTATTTCAGGCCTAAATTCATCACGGATTCCATGTACAAGTGTAAGATGAGGAGCTGTGGCATGATTATAGAGTTTTAGTGGAAAACATGCTAAATATTCACAGAAATGTGATATAGCTACCATTAAAAAAGATGTTGAAGTGATCGGTGGCTAAATTAATGAGTATAAAAATTAACAGGGAGATGTTCCTATTAGATGACAATGGAATATTATCCGACGGGACAAGCTACATTAGAATTCACAATTGAATTTAGGAAAGAAAACTGCTGGCAGGAATCTATTTCAGGGAAGGAGATTTAGGAAAGAATTTTGACAGGAATACATTCCAGGTAAGAGGAGTACCAGTAGGGGTCCAGGTCCAGATTTACACTGTGGTTCCACCACTCACTAGCTGCATTAAGACCACTGGCAAGTAGCTTAACCTTTTTATCTTTTACTTTCTTGTGAATAGAGACAATAGCATCCACCCCGCATTCATGTGAGGATTACTGGAGGGATTGACAAGGGTGTAACTTAAAAACAGAGAGCAAGGCATGAATGATGGGAATCTTTAAACAGCAAGAGGGCAACTGAAAGAAGAGAGATCAGATCCTTACTGGATGACAGCAAGGAGTAGGAGGATATGCTGTCTAGAGAACAGGGTGCTAATACATATAAAACACCATTTGCTGTCATTTTTTAAAACGAAAAATTAGCATAAAACACGTAAAATGGTTACCTTTGGGGAAAGAAGAAAAGGGGGAGAGGACAGGGATAGTGGCTAGGTGCCATATGTGTGCCACTTTGTAGACTTCACTTTGGAGCCACACAATTTTTCAAACTACAATAGAAAATATTTTAAGCGATTTGTAAACATCAAAAGGAGACAGTTGAAATGTGAATCCAGTTAATGGCCTTACCACAGAGAGAAATGATTCCAAGTGATTTAAAACATATTGACTGCAAAAATAATAGTTACAGCCAATGTAGAAAATGTTGGCATACACACTTTTTGTTTCCACTTAATCTTAACAACGTGCCTGGGAGACAAATATTATCTCAATTTCACAGAGGAGGAAACCATGGCTCAAGAAAGTTAAATCACGTGATGAGGTCACACTAATGATCAGCAATGTAGGAATCTGGGCTTCCCTTGTGGCTCAGCTGGTAAAGAACCCAAACCTAGCTCTTCTGACAGACAAATCCTTTACTCTGCCAGTCACACTGCATCTCTCCGTCTCTGTGTCTCTGCTTGACATGCCCACTGCCATGAGACACCCCCAACCTCCCCGCCAACTGAACGCCTCCTCATCTACCAGGCCCAGTTTAAAGGTCCTTGTGTGGTAAAAACCAGAGCAAGGGGCTGTAACGTAATCTGCTTTTCAATTAACTCAGAGCCAAACTGCAGGTTGGAAATGATTTCTTCTCTTTATAATTTACTTTCTTTAGGGAATTTTTATTATCATTGTCTTAGAAAATTTACTGTTTAGGAAAGCTTTGGGGATGATCAAGCTATTTATTTAATGTGGCTTTTATTTCATATATACCATATGAAAGTGAAAGTGAAGTCGCTCAGTCGTGTCTGACTCTTTGTGACCCCATGGGCCGTAGCCTACCAGGTTCCTCTGTCCATGGGATTTTCCAGGCAAGAATACTGGAGTGGGTTGCCATTTCCTTCTGGGAGGGCATAAATGTTTTTTTCAGGTTCTAAAACCTCAAGAGCTATAAGTGCTGTACATAACACCTGGTAATAAATTAACATGATAAATTAGGATTTTTTTTTTACAATAACCACACTTGTTTTTGATGGGAATGAGTAAGTGTTCATAGGGATGAAAATCACTCCTGCTTCACAATGTGGAACTATATGACATGTTAAGTTATTCTGAAAACAATCTTTTATAATCTGTTATATATATTCTTGAAAATTAAAGTTTCATTACCCAAGTAAAACCGTTCTACATCTTAAGAACGCATCCATCCCTGTTCAGAAGCATACCTTTATTCCTAAATTACATCATTAAGATGTAATTGACAGATGGATGAAATATGTCTTTCTCTACAGCTGAGTCTGAATAACAGTACGTACCTGATTGGTATTTCTGATTGGCATGTAATCCTCATCTTCTTTTTCTTCAGAGCAGTGGCGGGTCTTCTTCTTGTGTTTTTTACTTGTGTGTGAGTGACTTGCCTTTGAGTCTTCTGCCTGCTCATCTAGTACAAGTTCGTATTTGGCACTGGAGCAGCTAGTTAAGGACAAATGTGAGAACTGACACAGATAATACATCAAAACATGAGAATCTGGTCAACAAAGGAGGCCATGGGCTAAAGACAACTTTTTAAAGCAAAAAGCATCTCAGAGAATAGAATGTATTTCTAAAACAAAACTAATTCATATTTTACTTCATTACACAGGCACGAAAAATGGAAAGAACTCTTGTTTCAAATAAACAGCTTATAATGGGTAAGTGGGTAAAAAATACAGGGGAAAAAACTGATTTCATAAATGAAAAAAATTAAGTAGCATTAAAAAAACAAGGAAACCTATTTGTCAATAATGAAAATATTTAAACTTAGAAAATGAGGCGCATATTTAACTTGAAAATATTAAGACATTATAAACCCCAATGCCAGAGAAGCTATGTAAGATGAAAATACACTCACATGACCCTTCTTTTGAGTGTAATTTCAGTCCTCTAGGAGAAAATTTAGCAAGGCATATCAATGGTTGAAATTCAAATAAGAATTCATAAAAAACTGAAGTGACAGTAAGTTAAGTGAATAATGGCACAGCTGTCCCTCACTATCCACAGGGGTTGGTTCCAGGACCTCCTAAGGAGACCAAACGCCACAGATGTTCATGTCCCTTATAAAAAACAGCATAGTATCTGCCTATAACCTACAGACATGCTCCCTTACACTTCAAATCATCTCTAGATTACTTATAAAACCTACCGCAATGTAAATGTGATGTAAACAGATGTAAATACAATGTCAATGCTACATAAATACCTAGCTGCCTCCACAGCAAATGGAAGTTTTGCTTTTGGGGACTTTCTGGTATATTTTTGCTGAATATTTTCCATCTGCAGTTGGCGATCCACAGATGCATAACCTGCAGATGCAGAGGGCCGACTGCATACATAATAGGATTTATCTTAAATAACAGAAACTGAGAATAAGCAGCCTAGTAATAAAGATATACATAAACACATCACAGTATTGCAACATGGAATTATAAAGGAAGTTATTATCAATGACAAATGAATGCTGTTAAATAACCTGGCATGGTGTCTATAAAAAATATAAGTTAAAATAGCTTGAAGCAAAAATTGTATATAACTTTATAAAACTTCAAAAAAGATCAAGATTTGAAAGGAACAAGGAAAAATAAAATGTATCATTTGCCTAAATGGTAGAACTATGAGTGAATCTTTTTTAATTTCACATAAGTATATCTGTCTCTTATACACATCTGAAAGAAAACTGCTGGCAGGAATCTATTTCAGGGAAGGAGATTTAGGAAAGAATTTTGACAGGAATACATTCCAGGTAAGAGGAGTACCAGTAGGGGTCCAGGTCCAGATTTACACTGTGGTTCCACCACTCACTAGCTGCATTAAGACCACTGGCAAGTAGCTTAACCTTTTTATCTTTTACTTTCTTGTGAATAGAGACAATAGCATCCACCCCGCATTCATGTGAGGATTACTGGAGGGATTGACAAGGGTGTAACTTAAAAACAGAGAGCAAGGCATGAATGATGGGAATCTTTAAACAGCAAGAGGGCAACTGAAAGAAGAGAGATCAGATCCTTACTGGATGACAGCAAGGAGTAGGAGGATATGCTGTCTAGAGAACAGGGTGCTAATACATATAAAACACCATTTGCTGTCATTTTTTAAAACGAAAAATTAGCATAAAACACGTAAAATGGTTACCTTTGGGGAAAGAAGAAAAGGGGGAGAGGACAGGGATAGTGGCTAGGTGCCATATGTGTGCCACTTTGTAGACTTCACTTTGGAGCCACACAATTTTTCAAACTACAATAGAAAATATTTTAAGCGATTTGTAAACATCAAAAGGAGACAGTTGAAATGTGAATCCAGTTAATGGCCTTACCACAGAGAGAAATGATTCCAAGTGATTTAAAACATATTGACTGCAAAAATAATAGTTACAGCCAATGTAGAAAATGTTGGCATACACACTTTTTGTTTCCACTTAATCTTAACAACGTGCCTGGGAGACAAATATTATCTCAATTTCACAGAGGAGGAAACCATGGCTCAAGAAAGTTAAATCACGTGATGAGGTCACACTAATGATCAGCAATGTAGGAATCTGGGCTTCCCTTGTGGCTCAGCTGGTAAAGAACCCAAACCTAGCTCTTCTGACAGACAAATCCTTTACTCTGCCAGTCACACTGCATCTCTCCGTCTCTGTGTCTCTGCTTGACATGCCCACTGCCATGAGACACCCCCAACCTCCCCGCCAACTGAACGCCTCCTCATCTACCAGGCCCAGTTTAAAGGTCCTTGTGTGGTAAAAACCAGAGCAAGGGGCTGTAACGTAATCTGCTTTTCAATTAACTCAGAGCCAAACTGCAGGTTGGAAATGATTTCTTCTCTTTATAATTTACTTTCTTTAGGGAATTTTTATTATCATTGTCTTAGAAAATTTACTGTTTAGGAAAGCTTTGGGGATGATCAAGCTATTTATTTAATGTGGCTTTTATTTCATATATACCATATGAAAGTGAAAGTGAAGTCGCTCAGTCGTGTCTGACTCTTTGTGACCCCATGGGCCGTAGCCTACCAGGTTCCTCTGTCCATGGGATTTTCCAGGCAAGAATACTGGAGTGGGTTGCCATTTCCTTCTGGGAGGGCATAAATGTTTTTTTCAGGTTCTAAAACCTCAAGAGCTATAAGTGCTGTACATAACACCTGGTAATAAATTAACATGATAAATTAGGATTTTTTTTTTACAATAACCACACTTGTTTTTGATGGGAATGAGTAAGTGTTCATAGGGATGAAAATCACTCCTGCTTCACAATGTGGAACTATATGACATGTTAAGTTATTCTGAAAACAATCTTTTATAATCTGTTATATATATTCTTGAAAATTAAAGTTTCATTACCCAAGTAAAACCGTTCTACATCTTAAGAACGCATCCATCCCTGTTCAGAAGCATACCTTTATATTTTTCTCATGTAAAAAATGTAAAACTATTAGGACCTCTCTAACAATAATCTTAAACCCTACAACAGGCAAGACAGAAGTAGTGATTTTCACAAAAGATTAGGAGGAAGCCCATAACACAGAACTATTTTAGTGGCGTCTGGGACTAGAGTAACAGCAAACACACTTCCCTCAGGACTGGAGTTTCGCATCTCTCTTCACCAGGCCACGGCTCTATGCCCCCTCAGGGATGTCCCGAGCAGTAGGAAACATGCACCCTCTGGCTTCTCACAAGGCGGCTGGCGACAGCTAACCAGCCTGTACCGTCCTATCATTACCCCACCATCTCCAACTTCTTTCTCCCTTTAGTCCATATAACAGTGTTTCCATGGTACCTTCCGGACAGTCTCCTTTTCCGGATACAAATCCAATAGCCTTTGCCTATGATTTCACCTCAGTGTTACACACGCTGCTCCGTTCAAAGTGCGTCAGAGCTCCTGAGTATTTCTAATTGCTACTCAACAGGGTATAAAATCCATTTAGTGGGTCACTGAAAGCCAGCATTTTAAAATAACATATACCAGAAAACAGAGTACATGGAATCTAACAAAAACAGTATTTTATAAACTTGTCTTTCAATTCTGCGTGTATGTGTATGATTATACTTGGACTGTCCTGGGGTAAGATATAAACTGTATTCCTTAAATAATGGACCAGAGTTAAAGAAAACAGTACCCCACCTCAGCCCTCATCTCCCCATATTTATTGTAGCTTTAATGTCACTACTTAACAGTATCATTTGAGGATCCTTTGACCCCTTACCTCTATTATAAGTCCCATATCCCATGAAAAACGCCAGGCTGGAAGAAGCACAAGCTGGAACCAAGATTGCTGGGAGAAATATCAATAGCCTCAGATATGCAAATAACACCACCCATATGGCAGAAACTGAAGAAGAACTAAAGAGCCTCTTGATGAAAGAGGAGCGTGAAACAGTTGGCTTAAAGCTCAACGTTTAGAAAACTAAGATCATGGCATCCGGTCCCATCACTTCATGACAAATAGATGGGGAAACAGTGGCTGACTTTATTTTTCAGTTCAGTTCAGTTCAGTCACTCCGTCATGTCCAACTCTTTGCGACCCCATGAACCGCAGCACGCCAGGCCTCCTTTGTCCATCACCAACTCCCGGAGTCCACCCAAACCCATGTCCATTGAGTCGGTGATGCCATCCAACCATCTCATCCTCTGTCATCCCCTTCTTCTCCTGCCCTCAATCTTTCCCAGCATCAGGGTCTTTTCCAATGAGTCAGCTCTTCGCATCAGATGGCCAAACTATTGGAGCTTCAGCTTCAACATCAGTCCTTCCAGTAAACACCCAGGACTGATCTCCTTTAGGACAGACTGGTTGACTTTATTTTGGGGGGCTCCAAAATCCCTGCAGATGGTGATTGCAGCCATGAAATTAAAAGATGCTTACTCCTTGGAAGGAAAGTTATGACCAACCTAGACAGCATATTAAAAAGCAGAGACATTACTTTGTCAACAAAGGTCCGTCTAGTCAAGGCTATGGTTTTTCCAGTAGTCATGTATGGATGTGAGAGTTGGACTATAAAGAAAGCTGAGCACCAAAGAATTGATGCTTTTGAACTGTGGTGTTGGAGAAGACTCTTGAGAGTCCCTTGGACTGCAAGGAGATCCAACCAGTCCATCCTAAAGGAGATCAGTCCTGGGTGTTCATTGGAAGGACTGATGCTGAAGCTGAAACTTCAATACTTTGGCCACCTGATGTGAAGAGCTGACTCACTGGAAAAGACCCTGATGCTGGGAAAGATTGAGGCCAAGAGGAGAAGAGGATGACAGAGGATGAGATGGTTGGATAGCATCACTGACTCAATGGACAGGAGTTGGGGTGGACTCCGGGAGTTGGTGATGGATAGGGAGGCCTGGCATGCTGCGGTTCATGGGGTCACAAAGAGTCAGACATGACTGAGCGACTGAACTGAACTAACTGAACTATCCCACAGATACACTTCTTTGCAACATTCTAGACATATTTAATTAATGGTGATTATTTCATGTCTGTTCTTCCCCCTAACTCCAAAATACAACACAAGGTCCCCATGGGCAGGGGGCATGTTTCATAGCTAAACTTCTCTGGGCATGTAACAACCAAGTAAGTATTGGCTAATTACTTGTAATACTAAGACACTCATTATATCTCTTCTTTCCTAGCTCATCCACTATCTTCTACTCACTGCTACCATCAAGACTTTTAGAAGATGTCAAATCTCTCCAAAATCCTATTTTGTGACCCCCCTGACCTCCTTTCTCCATCTACTTCCCAAGGTCTAGTCTAACAAAGTTAAACTTCCCTCTTCTACCCTATTTTTGAATCTTATTAATAGTTTTATAGCAATTTCTCTCTCATGATCTATAAAGTACATCCCATGTCTTTCTATCAGTACTTAGATAATCAGAATCCCCCTTGTTCACCATAGTAATAAAGTAATATATGTGAAAATATATATGAAAACATAGGTTCTGTCCCTCTATTACTGTACCTGAGACAATAAATGTCTTGCTAAAATGAAACCTATCAATTATCAAGAACATAAAGATCATTCCACTAGGTCAGATTCATGAATTCCCTTCTCTTGTTCAATATTATGTCTCCGAACACGTGAAGACATGCCTGTCTTCTGTATCAACGTCCAAGGGTTAAAGCAACACTGTTTGATACTAGCTATGGGCAGTGGCTTAGATTTAGATGAATGAAAATCAAACAAGCTATAAAATCCTGTTCCTCATTCCACTTCAGACGCTCGCTAGCCACACGTGGTTAGCAGCCGCACTGGACAGGGGAGATAGAGCACGTTTCCATCACTGCAGAAAGTCTCGTTAGACACCGCTGGGCTGGGTACTGATTCTTAAGCATGCCTAGTTTCTTTCTTAACTCTTAGCAATCTATCACCTTGAATGTAAAACACTCTTAGGCTAGGCAGCCTTCCTTTTCAGCCTGAATACCCGTGGGCAGAAGATGCTCCTTCTACTTTACACTCCACAGTGACATTCTTTTCATTTGTCCTACAAACACCCCTCTTTCAGCTGCAGTTTCTATTTCTAGTGCCTCTATTTAATTTCGAAGATTTGGTGAATAAACCTCAAGTGTATCTATCCATACCTTTTATGAGTCTAAGATTTCAATCACACGCCCTCTAATGTTCATCTTTGCAGACCACTCTTAGTTTACTGTCTGGTTTGTCTGCACGTGAAAGCTTCCCTTGTGCTGATTATGTCAGTACACTCCAGACATTATCCAGCTTTAACACCTTACAGCGCTGTGTGTACTGCTGCTGCTGCTAAGTCGCTTCAGTCGTGTCCGACTATGGATGGCACTGCAGACAGCTAATACAATAAAAAAAATAAATATACAACAGGTCAATCTGATATTCATCTTTCCTTGATAAATTCTTGGAGAAAAAAAATGTTTACACAGTATGGGAAAGAGTATCCCTACAACACCAATAGAAACTAGGAAACAACGAAACCATTCACCAGAAAGAACTGCAAAATAAATAACCACGTGTGGAGTGACAGGTTTTTAAGGGGAGTATCAATGAACAAATTAAAATGACATCATATGAAAAGTATGTTTCACTGCTTCTTACTTTTCTCAACCTAAAACTTGGACAAATCTATAAAGGGTCAAGTCTTTGGATTTCTTTTAATTCTATAGAAGGCAACCCTTGCACACAGTAGGAGTGCAATAAATATGTGCTGCTAGACCAACAGTGTATCCTGCAGAAAGAGGGACAGGGAAGCCTGGCACACTGGAGTCCATGGGGTCACAGAGAGGCGGACATGACTTAGTGACTAAACATCACCACCACAAAGGTTTAGCTTAGCTATAATAAAGAGATTTCTGACTGTGAGATATTTAAAACAGTAAGATTATATATATAAAATACAACTCTTACCTGCAGATCTTCTGAAAATAAGTATTAACCTTAACCTAAGTGTAGGGAGGTAAAAGAATTAGGCTTAAAATTTCTCAACCCTAACTTTCTCCCCACCACAAAGAATATATTGAAAAAACAAAGTATACATATATAAAATGGTGAAAAGAGATAAACTGATTTTGTCACAGAGCATCTGGATTCAGATACCTTGTTTTCTATAGTCTTTTCATAAAATATCACATTGTACTCTCCAGAGTAGAAGGTCAACACATACGGACCAACTAGTTCTTATGAAGGATACTCCTGTTTGGGCTTTACTTTATCTTTCAGAACCAAATTAGATGGTTTATCCTGTTCTTTTTCATACTCCTTGAAATCACTCTTGGTGTATTTCCCACCTATTTAAAAAAGAAAAAAGAGCTTAGAAAAATCACCTGATTAATCAAGAATAACAACTGTAAGAGGTATAATACATAAGAACTAATTTATAAGTGGCATATATATCGAGGCGGGGGCGGGGGGGCTTCCCTGGTGGTCAGACGGTAAAGTATCCCCATGCAATGCAGGAGACCCAGGGTTCGACCCCTGGGTTGGGAATATCCTCTGGAGAAAGGAATGGCTTCCCACTCCAGTATTCTTGCCTAGAGAATCCCACGGACAGAGGAGCCTGGTGGGCTTCAGTACATGGGGTCGCAGAGAGTCAGACATAACTGAGCAATGAAGCACATATATCAGAGTATATAAAAGGCTGAGAAGAAAACAAAAGAATCATGGTAATTCATTCTTCACCATTATTTTAACTGAAATCAGAAATCCATTTAGTTAGGTAGTGATATGCTGCCCCCTAATGATATATATGAATATTACAACACCAGATTTTCAAATCCCAAATTTTACAAAGAATACAACAACTGGAAAATAATGCAGGGTTTAAGTAGAGCCATTAAGTCTGAGAATATTAGGCCCAAAGAAAATTGAGGGCTTAGGACTTGTACCTGAGATCCAAGAGGCTTATACGTTTAGAAGTGAGAGTTTAAAGATCTCTGATTTGTCAAGAGACACTGCTCAAAATCTCAACAGAGCACCAAGCAAATAGAGGATAGCGGGAAATGTACAGATTTTCACTAAAGAGACATGAGAGGGAAGGGTTGAAGAGAGCACCAAAGATAAACTGTCTCTGCCTTGAAATTCTTAAGAGCACCGTTACTGTTTTCAAGGGCCAAAAATGAAATCAACAATTCCTTCAGAAAAAGACTGTTAACTGGCCTACCGTAGCAGGGCATGCAAGGAGAGAGTATTCCATGTAGCCTCTCTACTCTCAAACCTAGTCTCTATCAGATGAGGATCCAGCTCCTGTCTATGTCCTAGACCTGCTGACTAACCTGCCTGACCCATCCCCTTAACCACTGTGAGGAAGTTTCCAGAGGGGAAGGCCTGCTACAGAAGGGTCCAAGATTGCATGCGCAAATAAAGCCGACTTGAGGTACGCAGGTGTTTTGAGAAACCTATAATACACCTTGACTGTCATGAAGGTATTTAAACGAAAGAGAAAAACAGTAAAAAGAGGGGTAAGCATCAAAGACAAGATTAATCTATTTGGCAATTTCAGAGGCTCTGGAAGCAGAAATAGCCAGCAGACAATTTTTCAGATAAATGTGTAACAAACAACCATAAAGAGTTAAAATACTGGTAACTGTAACAAATAGGCATGGTTTCATCCTGAAAATGTGTCTGCCATGTGCTTGCTATTAGAAGTCTCACCATGGATGAAGTAAGGAAGGAGCAACAGATTAAAGTTAGAAGTTCTGGATTCAAATTCTGACTCCAGTGAGAAGCTGTAAGTAAGAAACTTCAATTCTCTGAAACGCTCTTCATTTAGGAACTGAAAATAATATTAACATTTTACAGAGCTGCTGGAATCATCACATAAGGAAAAGTATTTAACACCGTGAATGGTACAGAGGATGTGTGCTCAGCTGCTCAGTCATATCCAACTCTTTGTGACCCCATGGACTGTAGCCTGCCAGGCTCCTCTGTCCATGGGATTCTCCAGGCAAGAATACTGGAGTGGGTTGCCACTTCCTCCTCCAGGGGGTCTTCCCGACGCAGGGATCAAACCCAAGTCTCCTGCAGCTCCTGCAATGGTAGGCATATTCTTTACCACTAAGCCACCTGGGAAGCCCAGGGCATAGGATACCACTCAATTTTTTAAATGTGAAAATATAATACATAAAATTATCTCAACATGAACTGAGATTAACAACAAATCACATGTTTATGGCAGCACACAAGAAACTGAAGCATGTCTCCTATGACATTTTACTGTAAATAAACTACACTGAAACTACTTAGGAAGGCAGTATTATTTCTAAAGTGGGTAGATGGGTTAGAAAGAAAAGAAAATTGAGAGAGAGAAAAAAAAACTATTTAGATTCAGGGTTGGTTTCAATCTGGGTAAACCTGACCGTGGGTAAATCAGTTCACAAGATTCTGTTTCAAGTTCCCTCTCTATAACGAAGAATTATACTTGTTTCATATGTATCCCAAATGACAAAATTAAATTAGCTTTCTAGGAAAAGAGCTCCACAGAAAAGGTACTTGGCAGTACTACGGGACCAGAACCATAATGCATTAGGTCAGTGTTTGTCTGTATTTCCTGAATGTACTTATTTGATTCTTTTGACCACAAAGCTGCAATTATCACATGTGTGTGTGGGGGGGAAACATTCATAAGAACCATGAGAAATGGACTGTTATATAGAAAAAGAAAATAATCCTAGAATTCCTAGTAAAATTTAGCATTACATAGTGAATAACTGCCAAAGTGTAATCTTTTAAAAACACTGCATCAGTGATCAAAAAGCCATATTATTTCAGTGTACACAGATTCTACCTAAGTTTTGTATGCTACTACTAGGAGGAATTTATTCGACATATAAATGCATTTGTGGGGAATGTCAGGATGTATAGGAAGAGCACATAGTACACAGAAGAATAAGAATAGAAACGTGACTGTGCTTTAACAGGACTGGTTCAATAAATTATGATACATAATTCAATCAAACACTACACAGCCACTGAAAAGAATAAACTGTTACTTTATATACTGATACAAACTATCTCTTAGATATATTGTTAAATGAAAAATGCAAGGTACAGAAACACTATGTATAGCCTGCAGCCATTTGCTTTCCTTTTCTAAAGGAGAAAACATAAATATGTGTGTTTCTTTTTCAAAGGAGAAAATTATATATACATATACAAACATACACATATATATAATATATGTTATATATATGGGAAGACATGAAATGAAATCCTAAACATCAAATAAGTGGCTCAGTCAGTAAAGAATCTGCCTGCAATGCAGGAGACCCAGATTCAATCCCTGGGTCGGGAAGATCCCCTGGAGAAGGGAATGGCTGCTGCTGCTGCTGCTGCTAAGTTACTTCAGTCGTATCCGACTCTGTGTGACCCCATAGACGGCAGCCCATAGGCTCCTCTGTCCCTAGGATTCTCCAGGCAAGAATGGCTACCCATTCAGTATTCCTGCCTGGAGAATTCCATGGACAGAGGAGCCTGGCAGGCTATGGTTCACAGGGTAGCAAAGAGTTAGACATGACTGAGTGACTAACAGTTATGCTTTTTTTTAACATGTGTATATATATATATATAAATATGTGTAATTAGATATATTCAAAGAATATATGTGGAAGGTTACAGAAGAAACAGGTAGCTGTGGTTACCTCTGTTAAGGGAAACTGGGTGGATGAGGGCAGGAGTGGAAGAGACTTTGTTCTACCTCCTTTTCATTGATCTTTTCAATTTTGTACCGTGTGTGTTAGTCACTTAGTTGTGTCCGACTCTCTGTGACACCATGGATGGTAGCCCATGAGGCTCCTCTGTCCATGGGATTCTACAAGCACGAATACTGCAATGGATTGCCATTTCCTTCTCCGGGGGATCTTCCTGACCCAGGGACCAAACCTGGGTCTCCTGCATTGCAGGCAGAGTTTTTTTTTTTAATATAAATTTATTTAATTGGAGGCTAATTACTTTACAATATTGTATCGGTTTTACCATACATCAACATGAAACCGCCATGGGTGTACACGTGTTCCTGATCCTGAACCCCCCTCCCACCTCCCTCCCCATCCCATCCCTCTGGGTCATCCCAGTGCACCAGCCCCAAGCATCCTGTCTCATGCATCGAACCTGGACTGGCGATTCGTTTCACATATGATATTATACATGTTTCAATGCCATTCTCCCAAATCATCCCACCCTCTCCCTCTCTCACAGAGTCCAAAAGACTGTTCTATACATCTGTGTCTCTTTTGCTGTCTCGCATTCAGGATTATTGTTACCATCTTTCTAAATTCCATGTATATGTGTTAGTATACTGTATTGGTGTTTTTCTTTCTGGCTTACTTCACTCTGTATAATAGGCTCCAGTTTCATCCACCTCATTAGAACTGATTCAAATGTGTTCTTTTTAATGGCTGAGTAATACTATAGTAGAGCCTGAAGTCAGGCAGGTTGATTCCTCCAGTTCCATTCTTCTTTCTCAAGATTGCTTTGGCTATTCGAGGTTTTTTGTATTTCCATACAAATTGTGAATTTGTTCTAGCTCTGCGAAAAATACTGTTGGTAGTTTGATAGGGATTGCATTGAATCTATAGATTGCTTTGGGTTGTATACTCATTTTCACTATATTGATTCTTCCGATCCATGAACATGGTACATTTCTCCATCTATTTGTGTCCTCTTTGATTTCTTTCACTAGTGTTTTATAGTTTTCCATATATAGGTCTTTAGTTTCTTTAGGTAGATATATTCCTAAGTATTTTATTCTTTTCGTTGCAATGGTGAATGGAATTGTTTCCTTAATTTCTCTATTTTCTAGCTATTAGTGTATAGGAATGCAAGGAATTTCTGTGTGTTGATTTTATATCCTGCAGGCAGATTCTTTACCATCTGAGCTATACACATATAACAACTAAAGCAAACAAACTTTAGAAGGAAGAATTAAGCCTTTGCATCACGGACTTCCCTGGCAGTACAGTGACTAAGACTCTGCTTCCACTGCAGACAGCACAGGATTGATCCCTGGTCAGGAAATTAAGATCCTGCACACCGTATGGTGTGGGCAAAAGAAAGTTTTGCATCTAGAAGAACCAAGCCACCGATGTCATAATTACTTTGGAAACATGTCATGTCTGCAATGGGTAATTGTAAGTAATTTATACTACAGTGTAGAAAATATATTCCTCATTAGTTTAAAATAAAGACACCCACACACATCCCCACACCCACACACACACCCCCACACCACCCTACCCACCTTAGACCCTAGAAAGCAGGTATGTAAAATCAAACAGGAGGAGTTACATCTCTGAACATTTCCAATTAACAGCACTGTCAAAGGAGATACATACACACACAAGAATGCAAAGCAGAACAGAAACAAATGAAGATGAACAACAAACCTTTTCCTTTCCATTTAACCTTTGCAACAGACTGGCTAAAGTCCACATGTATTCTTCTGTCATCTATAAGCACATTGTCCATTTTGAAGAATGCTTTCTCACAATCTTCTTCCTGAGAGTAATTATAAAAACTTAAGCATAAATCTTTATGGAAAATATTTTTACGGCTAGAATAAACACTGAAAATACAAAAAGTTCCTTGTTACTAAAACTAAAATTTGAATACTTATGCACCAAGTGCTTTGCATCTATTACCTCAATTAACTCTGATAACAACCTATGAGAAAAAAACATTCATAGCAAACTAAAGGTAGAGAGATCTCCTTTCTGCTGACAGCAATGTACCTTGTAAGTATTATTTCTGGTACTCTTGACACAGTGTCTAGGTATAATTTGTTATCTGTCTGTGTTCCTCAACCCTCCAGTATACATTTTGAACCCCTAGGGCCTATTGCAGTATCTATTGCCTGAAATACAGAAGGTATGTGACAAATACTTTGGAACAATTATAATTCAGGATGAGCTCCTATTGGACATACATCAGTCCAAAGTTACAAAAAGAAATAACATAGCCTAGCATAATAGCCCAAAGTAGTAGGAACAGCACCAGATATATCTAAGTTCAAAGAGTAAGTAACAGAGTAAATAACAGCTTTGGCATTTATTTATCAGATGAAGAAAAGTGCAGAGAAGAACTAGAATACAAATATTTCTAGCCCCTGTATAAGTCACATTTAAATTTGATGTTTTTTTTAACAATTACACTTAACATATGAGTACAATGCTTTCAATCTGAACAATTTTACAAATATGGGTAGTTAATACTTGTAACAAAGAGTGTTAACTGAGTTATTAACTATTTCTTTGAAAATAAAACAGCAGTACAGAAGGCTATGACATTAACTAGGTGCACGATTTTAAAAAAGTCATGCTACCACTGTGTGTCCCAGTTTACTTATTTAGAAAAGGAGGACAGTACCTATCTCAGAGTTATGAGACCTAAATGTGAGCTTAACACTTGCTTAAAGAAAATTACTTGAGTAATAAAAGCTATCGTTCCTATTATAGATCTAAAAAGTACTATCTAATCCAAACCTCAAATTTTATTTATAAGGAAAATAATGCCCAGAAAAAAGAATTCTAAATAAACTGCCAAATATCAAAGAATAGTTGGTCAGTGACAGAGTTCAAATTAGTATCTAGATCATAGTAACACTCAAACTAGTTTTCTTTCTACTACTCAATTATTATACCTACCTAAGCAGCACTGAAAGCTTATTTATAGAATGTGAAGGACTTTACCTAAAACTTTAAAAAAGTTTTAGATACATTCCCACAGGTTGATCTTGAACCCAAAGTAAGTAAAAGCACATATACTAACATTAATAGATATTAAACTTATTCTCTATTCAAATATAATTAGAGTTATTTTTCTTAGGTGCTAAAGAAAAGGCAAACTAATTTCCTAATCTTACAGACTAGAAAAAGTTCTCTACATTTTTGCACTTTTTAACACCATAGAACAACAACAAAAAAAACACAAATTTAAGATAGCTATACTATGACTTACTTTTTCAAATTCAATAAAAGCATAACACAGGGATTCTCCAGTCTTCCAATCCCGGATAACTTCACAACTTGAAATTAAGTGTGGAAAAAGAAAGAAAGAGAGAACATTCACTCTTACTTCTCAAAAGTAAAAACCAAAATAAGCCAATTATTAAAAGGCAAAGTTAAATTCACAGATTATATTCTTTCAAATATCTTAAATAATAATTACTTTCTAAAATAATTGACCTGTCTAGTAACTAAGTTTTCTTGATTCTACTATGAATGCCCTATACAGACCTATAATCCTAAATTCCTAAAACACTGGAGAACAAGATAAAAATATTTAATTTTTCTTTAGCAAAGGGAAATTACTGCAAAAAATTCTTTTAAATCATAATTTATTTTTAGTCAAATACAAATGAATTATAGACTATCTAATGTCACTACAGCATAATGCACACACATTCATATATATATATGCATGCTTATTAGTAAACTTGTGATTTGGAGTTTTTTAAATTTTAATATAAATAAGGCTCAAATTTAATCCCATAAGTACAGCTAGTACATAGAACCAATCTCTTAATAACCAAGTGAAACAGCCAGTAAGGTGGAATTTAATGCAATTGGTTTAACCCTTTTTGCTCATATATCTTAAGCCTCATTTTAAAAATATGATATTAAACAGGGATATAAAACATTGTGAGAGGAAAAAAAAATTATGAAAGGAAAAGCAATCACATTACAGCACATGGTTCAGCTGTTGCAATATATAAGTACACATTAAAATGTAAATATTGATCAAAGACTTAACCAAAGTTATGACATAACCTAAGTAGCAGGCAGGGAGAATGAACAGGGTAGGATAGAAACAGAGGTTAATTCTCATCTTCCTTAGCAGGAAATCAGTATATAATGTCAAATTTAAAAATAAGATGTAACAGCATAAGAATTTTTTATAAAGATGATATACTACGATCAGTGAGTGGAAGAATAAAGTCAGGTAGAATTTTAGAGAAAAATTTTTCTTTCAATAGGAATAATAAAGAATGGCTTCACAGAAGAAAAAACATGAAATAAAACGAAATTCTAAACATAATACTTTTAATCAATTATAAAATACTTCCAGATGTGTATAAGAGACAGCTATAAGCACAAAATTAATTTTGGAATAAGTTGCTGGAAATTCTAGGGAGAATTTAAATGAGATAAACATTTAAAATATTAAAGAAGGTTTTTGAAAATACTATAGAACTACACTTGAACTGTTTCGTTCACTCCCTGAGTTGAAATGTATGTGTTTTAAGAAAATCACTCAATTTATAACACATTCACACACACACATCTACACATACGCATACATATGTGTTTTTCTTCCCTACTATCCAACATATTCATCTGTAAAACTCACTAGTATAAATTTCATCTATAGTTCACAGACTCATCAAAGATGTCATTAGAAAACCACCAATACCTAGTTTCTCTAAACCTTTCACTAATTCTAGAGATTACCTTCTTATTGGCCCAAATCTTGAGAATATTATCTCCAGATCTTCATCTGTGGTCACTGGATTCAATTTACAAACAAACAGCACATTTTCTGGAGGTTTAATATCTGCATCAGGTAGGTCTCCCACCTAAATGATAAATAAACAAGAATATAAGTCAACTCCTTTATTTAATTTCCATCATAAATATCATGAAGTTAGCCCACATTGCTGATTCCGTAAAATATCTAAATTTACATTATTAACTGTGGGCTCTGGGAAAGAGATCTAAACAGATTTCAATATTCAAAACTCCACTCTTCCTGGCAGTAACAGTAACAAGCATGGTATTCTCACAAAGTGAACATTTACCAAGTCTACTGGCTTTAGAGTCCCAGTTTTATCTCTGTTTTTTCTTTTATCAAGTACTTGATCTATTTTTTAAAGAATTTACAAAAAGTATATCTAAATTAAGTAGCATGAAAATAAAAAGACCGCATGGTGCCAATCAGCCTAAGAACTACCAGTAAAATGTTCCCTGATTCCATTCTTCTTCTTCCTCTCTCACCACAAATGAGCCTTCGGTTCTCCTTCTTGGCCACTCCCTTACAGATTTAGTTTGACCACATAGGTATATATCCCTAACATAGTGTTTAATTTTGCTTGTTTTTAAACTTTTGAAATACTATTACATTGAATCTAGCCTTTTACGTAAGTAATGCTCAATTCTTTTCCATATTATTGTGCAGTATGGAACACCAATTCCTGGATACAGTTTTGAGCTTTTTGACCTCATATATCATCTTCTACTTCAGGCAAACCAAAGTCAACTGCAGAGTCAGCTACCACAAGCAAACCGCCTTCTACTGAAGAACTCGAGAGGGTGACAGTAAGATAAAACCATGATTTAACGATGTTGTTATTTTCATTGTGAGAAAAGTATATTTACCATGAGCCTTTAGATGGGGAAACAATATTCCTTCATACATATATTAAAAAATTCTCAGAGATGATTTCAGGCAAGATTATGATGTGAAGTGTCTCCTCTTGGATAAACACATTTTTTAAAAGGTGGGGGGGGGGGGGGGGCTTCCCT
>SJYT01057071.1:222342-262145 GCA_006410635.1 Cephalophus harveyi
GGGGGGGGGGACTTCCCTCGTGGTCCAGTAGCTAAGACTCTATGCTCCCAACACAGTGGGTAAACGCTTGACCCTGGTCAAAGAAAACACTTGCCATGTTCAGTTCAGTTCAGTCACTCAGTCGTGTCTGACTCTTAATGACCCCATGGACTACAGCATGAGAGGCTTCCCTGTCCTTCACCAACTCCTGGAGCTTGCTCAAACTCAAGTCCATTGAGCTGGTGATGCCAGCCAACCAACTCATCCTCTGTCATCCCCTTCTCCTCTTGCTTTCAATCTTTCCCAGCATCAGAGTCTTTTCCAATGAGTCAGTTCTTCAATTCGGGTGGCCAAACTATTGCAGCTTCAGCATTAGTCCTTCCAATTCAGGACTGATTTCCTTTAGGACTGACTGGTTTGATCTCCTTGCAACCCAAGGGATTCTCAAGAGTCTTCTCCAACACCACAGTTTAAAAGCATCAATTCTTCAGCACTCAGCTTTCTTTATGGTCCAGCTCTCACATCCATACATGACTACTGGAAAAATCATAGCTTTGACTAGATGGACCTCTGTTGGCAAAGTAATGTCTCTGCTTTTTTAATACGCTATCTAGGTTTGTCATAGATTTTCTTCCAAGGAGCAAGCATCTTTTAATTTCATGGCTACAGTCACCAACTACAGTGATTTTGGAGCTCCCCAAAATAAAGTCTCTCACTGCTTCCATTGTTTCTCCATCTATTTGCCATGAAGTGATGGGACTAGATGCCATAATCTTAGTTTTTTAATGTTGAGCTTTAAGCCAGCTTTTTCACTCTCCTCTTTCACTTTCATCAAGAGGCTCTTCAGTTCTTCGCTTTCTTGCATAAGGGTGGTGTCATCTGTGTATCTGAGGTTATTGATATTTCTCCCAGCAATCTTGATTGCAGCTTGTGCTTCATCCAGTCTGGCATTTCACATGACATACTCTAAATGTAAGTTAAATAAGCAAGGTGACAACAGACATCCTTGACGAACTCCTTTCCCAATTTGGAACCAGTCCATTGTTCCATGTCCAGTTCTAACTGTTGCTTCTTGACCTGCATACAGATTTCTCAGGAGGCAGGTCAGGTAGTCTCGTATTTCTATCTCTTGAAGAATTTTCCACAGTTTATTGTGATCCACGTAGTCAAAGGCTTTAGCATAGTCAATGAAGCAGATGTTTTTCTGGAACTCTCTTGCTTTTTCAATGATCCAACAGATGTTGGCAATTTGATCTCTGGTTACTCTGCCTTTTCTAAATTCAGCGTGAACATCTGGACATTCTCAGTTCACATGCTGTTGAAGCCTAGCTTGGAGAATTTTGAGCATTACTCTGCTAGCGTGTGAGATGAGTGCAATTGTGTGGTAGTTTGAACATTCTTGGCATTGCCTTTCTTTGGGACTGGAATGAAAACAGATCTTTTCCAGTCCAGGGGCCATTGCTGAGTTTTCCAAATTTGCTGGCATATTGAGTGCAGCACTTTCACAGCATCATCTTTTAGGATTTGAAATAGCTCAACTGGAATTCCATCACCTCCACTAGCTTTGTTCGTAGTGATGCTTCCTAAGGCCCACTTGACTTTGCATTCCCGGATGTCTGGCTCTAGGTGAGTGATCACACCATCGTGATTATCTGGGTCATGAAGATCTTTTTTGTATAGTTCTTTTGTGTATTCTTGCTACCTCTTAGTATCTTCTGCTTCTGTCAGGTCCGTATTACTTCTGTCTTTTATCGATCCCATCTTTGCATGAAATGTTTTCTTGGTATCTCGATTTTCTTGAAGAGATCTCTAGTCTTTCCCATTCTATTGTTTTCCTCTATCTCTTTGCATGGATCACTGAGGAAGGCTTTCTTATTTCTCCTTGCTATTCTTTGGAACTCTGCCTCCAAACAGATATATCTTTCCTTTTCACTTTGCCTTTCACTTCTCTTTTATCAGTTATTTGTAAGGCCTCCTCAGACAATTTAAGTCTGAATTTGGCAATAAGGAGTTTATGACCTGAGCCACAGTCAGTTCTCAGTCTTGTTTTTGCTGACTGTATAGAGTTTCTCCATCTTTGGCTGCAAAGAAACAATCAAACTGATTTCAGTATTGACCATCTAGTGATGTCCATGTGCAGAGTTGTCTCCTGTGTTGTTGGAAGAGGGTGTTTGCTATGACCAGTGCATTCTCTTGGCAAAACTCTGTTAGCCTTTGATCTGCTTCATGTTTTACTCCAAGGTCAAACTTGCCTGTTTTTCTAGGTATCTCTTGGCTTCCTACTTTTGCATTCCAGTCCCCTATGATGACAAGGACATCTTTTTTTGATGTTAGTTGTAGAAAGTCTTGTAGGTCTTCATAGAACCGTTCAACTTCAGCTTCTTCAGCATTAGTGGTTGGGGCATAGACTTGGATTACTGTGAAAATGGTTTGCCTTGGAAACAAACAAGAGATCATTCTGTCATTTTTGAGATTGCACCCAAGTACTGCATTTTGGACTCTTTTGTTGAATATGACGGCTACTCTATTTCTTCTAAGGGATTCTTGCTCACAGTAGGAGATACAATAGTCACCTGAACTGAATTCACCCATTCCCGTCCATTTTAGTTCACTGATTCCTAAAATATCAATGTTCATTCTTGCCATCCTGTTTGACCACTTTCAATTTACCTTGACTCATAGACCTAACATTCCAAATTCCTAAGCAATATTGTTCTTTACAGCATCTGACTTGACTTCCTATCACCAGTCACATCCACAACTTGGCACTGTTTTTGCTTTGGCTCAGCCTCTTCATTCTGGAGCTATTTTTATGCTCTTCTCCAGAAGCATACTGGGTACCTACTGACCTGTGGAGTTCATCTTTCAGTGTCATATCTTTTTTCCTTTTCATACTGTTCATGGGGTTCTCAAGGTAAAGAATACTTAAGTGGTTTGCCATTCCCTTCTCCACTGGATCATGTTTTGTCAGAACTCTCCACCATACCTGTCCATTTTGGCTGGCCCTACATGGCATGGCTCATAGTTTCACTTGCTGTGTGGTGTGGCCAAAAAAAAAAAAAAGGATGAATCTGGGTAAAAGGTACATAGAAGTTCTCTGCATTTTTTTTTTCTGTAAATTTGGAATTCTCTGAAAATAAAAAGTCTACAGAATATGTTAAACCCTTTTATTCTGGCATAAACTTTCTATTTTTTGTTGTTGAAAACTCTAATGATAATCTAATGTTCTTTCCCTTGTAAGTCACTTACTCTTGCTGCCAGGTGTTCAAAAGATTTTTCTTTTAAGTCCATAATTTTCTTAGAGTTTGTCTTGATGTTGACTGTTCTGGGTCAGAATTCTCAGGTAACACAGATCATTAACAGTTCATTAAACTGTGTATTTTTAACTTTTTTAATTTAGTAAAGTTTTCTTGAATTATAGTCTTTAATATTTGTTCCTTCAGACTAGTGATGCTAATTATGGATTTTAAAACAGATAATGAAACTGAAAAGCTCTACTACATAAAATGATGTTAGTGATAAAAACTTAAGTATTAGCTTTCCATACTGAAGGAGATCAGCCCTGGGATTTCTTTGGAAGGAATGATGCTAAAGCTGAAACTCCAGTACTTTGGCCACCTCATGGGAAGAGTTGACTCATTGGAAAAGACTCTGATGCTGGGAGGGATTAGGGGCAGGAGGAGAAGGGGATGACAGAAGATGAGATGGCTGGATGGCATCACTGACTCCATGGACATGAATCTGAGTGAACTCCGGGAGTTGGTGATGGACAGGGAGGCCTGGTGTGCTGCAATTCATGGGGTCGCAAAGAGTTGGATACGCTGAGCGACTGAACTGAACTGAACTGAACTGATCCATTCCAAAATTGATGATCTACTACATGAAAGGTATTCCACAAAAATAAGAAATGGGAATAAAAGCCTAGTAGGTGAAATAATTATGTACTGAATAACTGTTTCCCAAATGATTTCATATTGCTAGTAAAAGAGAAAAGGAGTACATTTTAGATTGTTCAATTTCTGCCCAGGTTTATTTTATCCTATAATTACTATTCTATTATTTAATCTCAATATTAGAGATATACAAAGCATTATTCTCTATTATACTTAAAATTCAGTCCAAGAAACTCTTTAAAACTGAGATAAGTATAAGCAACTGAAATCCAATTAATATTTATAAACTAGATACCCATTTCCCATTTGTTTAAAATGCATTTGACACTACACTGACAGTAGAACCAAATTGTTTACTTTCGTATGTGCTATGATGTCATATAAAATTTCACCCAGAAAAGAACTCTGAGCTAAATTTTTAATATTTTAATACTATCAAAAAGTCAGGAATAAACTCACAATGAGTATGTATTGAACACACTGCTGAACAACTATTTGAACAAAGAAATTACTTTACCATTTCTAGTAGAATAGCTTGAGTTTTGGCCTCTTTTTCAGCCTTTATTTCTTCTACTTCTTCAGCTGATCTCCCTTTGAAATCATCAATTTCTTCATCTGCTCCAATTCGACCACTCTGTAAGGCAGAAGTTACTCATATATATATATATACACACACAAATAGAAAAATCTAAGAAACATAAGACATTATGCTTTATTCTTAGTTCCATCAACTTTGTTAAAACATTTGTTTCACAAGTGTGAAACAAACTTATAAACTTCTGAAAACTGATTTAAGTTAATTCATTAATATGGGCTAAACTAGGCTTCTAATTTATTTTTAAATTAAAATAAACATTTTTATAAGAACTATCTGGTATCCAAGTAAGTGCTGAACACAGAAGATACATGATCTTAGAAATTAAGGATTAAATCCTAACTATAGAGATAAATTCAGCTTTGAGAAAGTCTCATTAAGCAGAAATTTACACCTTAAAAGATCTGAGGGGAAGTCTCCACTATGCCACAGAAATTTCTGCACTCCAGCCTGGCTCAAAAGTGTTCCCAGTTGAAAAGTTCCCTCACAAGCTCTCAATGTAATTTAGTCTTAAAGCTATATTCCTATCTAGAGTTAAGAGGTAAGAGAAACATTTTCCCAAGGTATTTGTATCCAGAGCCAAGACTGTTCTGGTAGAACAGAAACTAAAGAAAGAACATTAGGGAAAAGATAGGTAGAAAAATGAGTGTCTCCATGGAAGAGAAAAAGAACCTGCAAACTTTTCTTAGTATTACTGATCAAGCAAGATAATCATTCTGGAGAAATAAGTTTTAAAAAGGTAAAAAGCAAAATCTATGCAAAACGTTAATACGCAAGTACATTCAATCATAAGAAGACTTGACTCACGTCTAGTTGTTCCCTTGTAGGTTCTGGTGATCGATCAGGAATTAATAAGTCAGGAGGATCATCAAATGGATCATCTAAAATCACTGTATGATTTATCCTTATAAAATAAATCCAAGTCAAATGTTACATTCATATTATTTCAGAATCCATGCTTCACTTTTTATAAAAATTATAACAAATATCTTAAGTATCCCTAATGCCAAAAAAAAAAAATCCATAAGCTCTTAAATTTTATTGCACAAGGGTATTGCTAGGATATACTTTGACAGTTAGTGTTATTGCTTTTGATTGCTTGATACTATATATTAATTCTCTGCATTATGCTAAGATGTAATATGAATAGCTATATCTTAGTAATCTTGTCATCTCTCTCAATAATCTGAATTTTTTTAAAAACCTAAAGAATTAGTACTTCCTCCTAACATAAGCAATTATAATTAGTACAGTAATGGTCTTCTCTATTATAAAGATTCTTATTGTCTCCAATTAATTCACATTTTAGAATTATCCAAAAACCAGTCCTATGTATGCCATCCCCATTTTCTGGCAAACATCACATATTAAAACATTGTAGTACATTCTAATAATAAATAGTAACCATACCTGATATCTTGATATGGTACAAAGTCCTTATCAACAAAGGTCTCATTAATTTTCTTAATTATGTCCATGCCTTCTGTCACCTCACCAAACACTGTATGAACACCATCAAGGTAATCCAGATTCTCTCCTGTTGTAATAAGAAACTATATAAAAAGACATTTAATAAATACAAATATATACGTGTGTGTGTGTGTGTATATATATATATATAAAATTCAAACTGCTGTTTGTTACAAGAGCCTCTACATTAACTGCATTCAGTACTTGTTACTGGTGTTTCTCACCCACCTGTTACTAGTACTAAGTGAAAGGCACAAAGTTTAAACATAAAATATCAATAAATACACAGATGTTTAATTGTTTAAAATACCTGAACAAACCAAATCTCAAGTTTTTTCACATGTAAACTCTGAGGAAAAAAAGCATCTACTCCAATGGGAATGTTGTGACAGTGAATGGTATGTGCTCAACATGACCTGTTTTGAAAGAAGTAATAAATACTGCAAGGACAGGCCTTTCTGTCTCTGAACAGTGATGATCTATGAATTGTGGGATTATAGGTAATGTTATTTTCTTCTTTGTACTTTCATGTATTTTCTAAATTCCTCCCAAAGGATATGCCTTACATTCAAATGAACAAAATAATAAGGATTTTTTTTTAACATAGGAGAATTTTTTAATTTTTAGAATTTAGAATTTTTTAATTCTAACAAATATCTTTGGTTGAAATTCTCTCCTTACTAGATAGTTCAAAAAGATAATTTCATGGGTGCCCTCCAGCAAAACTCATCTCCTCACGCATTTCCTAACCTGAGATCCATGCTGATCACTGCCATTGTTCACCATGGACACAGTGCCTTTCTTCTTGTGCTTAATTCTTGGCACTTTTTCAGCCTCGAAAAAGCTTGCTTGATCACCATACAGTTGACTAAAAATACATATAATAAGGTTATAAAATAAAGTACACTCAACATGAAATACAGACATACCAGGCACTAGAGTTAGCATATAAGGTTACCATTTCTTTATAGAAATGGCACCATTATTCAAAATATTCCTTTTTTTGCTATAGACATTTATGGAACTTGGGAAAAATCTATATTTGAACCATATTTTAAAATGCAGATTAAAATAAACTACTTAACATTTTTAAGAAGAATTTCTATTTTTTATCCATTTGAAAATAAAGAAACTTACCCAAAAACTGATTCTCCTCCACGTCCAGTCCCTGTAGGATCACCAGTCTGTATGATAAAATCCCTCTGTAATATATAGGAGACTTTGTTAATTCAGAGGTTGTTAGATGGGTCCAATAACAAAGAACATGACTAATATCTACCAACTCACCTGGACATTGTGAATAAGGCAATAGTTGTAATATTTTATTTTGCACAACTTCAGGAAATTCAAGCAAGCTGAAAAAAAGTAAATACTAAATTTACCACAGTAGTTCACAAACACATTTTCAATCAAGTAAAGGCACAGTTAGTATAATTTAATTTCTAAGCTACCATATAAAAACCTCCCCAAATGGTCAAATGTCCAAAGCCATTTTAAAAGTATAAGTAAGCTTCCCTCGTAGCTTAGTCGGTAAAGAATCTGCCTGCAATGCAGGAGACTGGGGTTTGATTCCTGGGTCAGGAAGATTCCCTGGGAAAGGAAATGGCAACCCATTCCCGTATTCTTGCCTGGAGAATCCCATGGACAGAGGAGCCTGGCAGACTACAGTCCATGAGGTCGCAAGAGTCAGACACGACTTAGCAACTAAACCACCACCAAGCCTAGAAAAATGCAATATATTTTAAGTTATCTTTTATTCTCTTTTTCTTTGGATTTTTTGGGCATCTGAGCCCAAAACCTATCTGGGATAAGCAATCATCTATTTTTTTTCTATTTTTTAATTTATTTTTAAAAAATAATTGCTTTACAATATTATGTTGGTTTCTGCCACGTTATCAGGATGAATCAGCCATAGGTGTACATATATATGTACACCTATGTACACCCTCCCTCTTGAAACTCCCTCCTACCTCCCATCCCAACCCACCCCTCTAGGTTGTCACAGAGCACCAGTTTGAGCTTCCTGAGTCAGCAATCATCTATTGATGAATTGATTTTGTTAAGAGAAAAAAGAGAAACTAAAGAGGACATTGTAATGGGAAAGGATCTAGCAGAGCATCTGAAAATGGGTGCAGCTTATTTACATTAGAGAAAACAAAGTATCCGGGATCAATTGTTTTTACAATGATTAAACAGCCCTTCAGGAAAATCCATACACTCACCCCGTACCTTTGGAGAAGGGAATTGTTATCCTACACCAGGGGATCTTCCCAACCCTGGATTGAATCCAGGTCTCCTGTACTGCAGGCATATTCTTTACCATCTGAGCCACCAGGGAAGCCCCAAGAATACTGGAGGGGGTAACCATTCCCTTCACAAATATCCATGCACTAAACATGTGCCACCTATTTAAAATAAATTCACTCATTTACCCAATAAACACTGAGTATCCTCTAGACACTTGGCACTGTTAGGTCAATTGCCAGTAAATCTCTGCTGTTAAGTTCATAGTCTAGGTGTAGAGAAACATTCTAGCAAGTTCTCAAGGCACTAAGCTAGAAAACAGACAGAAAGATACATGAGGGATCCCTACCCCTCAAGGAGCTTACACTAAATGAGGGTCCTTACACCTGAACTCAGTTATAATACTGAACATACCTGATAATACCATTAGTGCACATCAATAGTACGGTTTTGTTAATAAATATGCCACAAGAGTTGAAAAGAGAGATTGTTTCTGGCTGGGGAAAAGAGAAGACCTCCTGGAGGCTGAAAATGAACATTAAAAGAACTGGACTGGCAGAGAGTAGAGAGGGGCCATTTCAAGGTGGGAAGACATTGTGAAACAGCCTACCCTCCTCCAGAGGACCTTCTAGACCCAGAAATTGAGCCTGTGTCTCTTGAGTCCCATGCATTGCAGGCAGATTCTTTACCACTATGCCACCTGGGAAGCCCCAGTTAAGAGCTGTATCAACCAATACAATACATGGTCTTTGTTTGGATACCATTTCAAGTGATGAAATATTCTTTTAAATGTTTATGAAACAACACATAAACATGAATGTTACTAAGGAATTATTGGGGCTCCCCTGGTGGCACAGTGGTAAAGAATCTGCCTGCAAATGTAGGAGACACAGGTTCAATCTCTGGATTGGGAGGATCCCCTGGAGAAGGAAATGGCAACCCACTCTTTGCCTGGTAAATCCCATGGACAGAGGAGCCTGGCAGGCTTACAGCCAATTGGGTCGCAAAAGAGTCAGACAGGACTGAGCAACTAAACAACAAAGAAGAATCATTGTTTATTTCTCTAGACACGACCATCAGTTCAGTTCAGTTCAGTCGCTCAGTCGTGTCCGACTCTTTGCGACCCCATGAATAGCAGCACGCCAGGCCTCCCTGTTCATCACCGTCTCTCGGAGTTCACTCAGACTCACGTCCATCGAGTCCGTGATGCCATCCAGCCATCTCATCCTCGGTCGTCCCCTTCTCCTCCTGCCCCCAATCCCTTCCAGCATCAGAGTCTTTTCCAATGAGTCAACTCTTCGCATGAGGTGGCCAAAGTACTGGAGTTTCAGCTTTAGCATCATTCCTTCCAAAGAAATCCCAGGGCTGATCTCCTTCAGAATGGACTGGTTGGATCTTCCTTGCAGTCCAAGACTCATTCTGTTCTTTTCCTCTATTTCTTTGCATTGACTGCTGAAGAAGACTTTCTTATCTCTTCTTGCTATTCTTTGGAACTCTGCATGCAGATGCTTATATCTTTCCTTTTCTCCTTAGCTTTTTGCCTCTCTTCTTTTCACAGCTATTTGTAAGGCCTCCCCAGACAGCCATTTTGCTTTTTTGCATTTCTTTTCCATGGGGATGGTCTTGATCCCTGTCTCCCGTACAATGTCACGAACCTCATTCCATAGTTCATCAGGCACTCTATCAGATCTAGGCCCTTAAATCTATTTCTCACTTCCACTGTATAATCATAAGGGATTTGATTTAGGTCATACCTGAATGGTCTAGTGGTTTTTCCTACTTTCTTCAATTTGAGTCTGAATTTGGTAATAAGGAGTTCACGATCTGAGCCAGAGTCAGCTCCTGGTCTTGTTTTTGTTGACTGTATAGAGCTTCTCCATCTTTGGCTGCATAGAATATAATCAATCTGATTTCGGTGCTGACCATCTGGTGATGTCCATGTGTAGAGTCTTCTCTTGTGTTGTTGGAAGAAGGTGTTTGCTATGACCAGTGCATTTTCTTGGCAAAACTCTATTAGGCTTGTGGTTATGTTATCTCTTTTAAAAAATATATTTTGTTCAGTCGTCATGTTCGACTTTGCGACTCCATGGACTGCAGCACGCCAGGCTTCCCTGTCCTTCACCATCTCCCAGAACTTGCTCAAACTCATAACTTGCTCAAACTCATGTCCATTGAATCAGTGATGCCATCCAACCATCTCATCCTCTGTCATTCCCTTCTCCTCCTGCCTTTAATCTTTCCCAGCATCAGGGTTGGCTCTTCGCATCAGGTGGCCAAAGTACTGGAGCTTCAGCATTAGTCCTTCTAATGAGTATACAGAGTTGATTTCCTTTAGGACAGATTGGTTGGATCTCCTTGTAGTCCAACGGACTCTCAAGAGTCTTTTCCAACACCACAGTTCAAAAGCATCAATTCTTCATGGTTCAGCCTTCTTTATGGTCCAACTCTCACATCCATACGTGACTACTGGAAAAACCATAGTTTTGACTATACAGACCTTTGTCAGCAAAGTAATGTCTCTGCTTTTTAATACGCTGCCTAAGTTTGTCATAGTTTTTCTTCCAAGGAGCAAGCATCTTTTAATTACAGATTAAATAAATGTCATGTGTTAGTCACTCAGTCATGTCCGACTCTTTGCCACCCCGTGGATTGTAGCCTGCCAGGTTCCTCTGTCCATGAAATTTCTCCAGGCAAGAATACTGGAGTGGGTTGCCATTTACTTTTCCAAGGGTTCTTCCTAACCCAGGGATCAAACCCAGGTCTCCAGCATTGCAGGTGAATTCTTTACCACCTGAGCCACCAGCGAAGCCCTTTAATGTCTTCTAAAGGAATTCCCTGTCAGTGGTTAGGACTCAGCACTTTCACTGTCATGGCCTGGGGTTCAATCCTCGGTCAGAAAACTAAGATCCCACAGGCTGCGCAGCACAGCCAAAAACAAACAAAAAATTCAGCGGACATGGCAATATAAATGAAACATATATTAACAACTGTTAAATGAAGCTGATCATCAACACCAGAGAGTTCCTTTACATGATTCTACTTTTGTATATGCTTGAAGTTTTCTATAATAAAAAGTTTTTATAAAAAGGAAAAGGGAGAAAGGGAGTGAGGAAAAAAGAAAAATAAGTCTGGATATATTTATTATAGATTGATAAGTAGTTACACAGATAAGTAGATATCCAATCACAACTACTTACACATTACAAATATATACAAAGGATGTGAATTTATGTTTTAAGTGTTCCAAGCTATTACTGCAGAAACACTGCAAAATCACACAAAAAAACATTCTGTGTTAATTAGGTGGGATAATCCTACCTCCCTTTCAGCTTCTCATAATTCTAGGGAAAAAGGCCCATTCCTTGCCAAATGCTGCTCCACATGGAACGTGTCAAACTCAAACAAAACTGAAAGATGAAAAATACAATTCCCTGTAAGACTCTGTGAACCCCTGGATCCTGTCACCCTTAAAGCTTACCCCAGTGAAAGGGAAAGTGAAAGTCAAAGTCACTCAGTCCTGTCCGACTCTGGGACCTCCATGGACTATATGTGTCCATGGAATTCTCCAGCCCAGAATACTGGAGTGGGTTGCCTTTCCTTTCTCCAGGGGATCTTCCCAACCCAGGGATCGAACCCAGGTCTCCTGCATTGCGGGCAGATTCTTTACCAGCTGAGCCACAAGAGAAGCCCAAGAATACTGGAGTGGGTAGCCTATCCCTTCTCCAGTGAATCTTTCCGACCCAGGAATTGAACCAGGGTCTCCTGCACTGCAGGTGGATTCTTTACCAACTGAACTATCAGGGAAGCCCAAACTTACACCAGTAACATCAGGCAATCCATTATTTTCTTTAAGGCAGTTTCAGCTGCATTTCTATCACTTGAACAAAGAGTCTGAATACAACACATATTATCCATTACTTTGGTGTGCACCTTCAAAGTGTCAGGAACTGCACTAGGTGCTCAAGATACAGAGATAATCAAGGAATAGTCCCTGCTCTCTTAAAGTTTACATCTTGAGAGGAGACCAAGACTTGAAAATAATTCCAGGCCAACAGGAAAATGTATAACAAAATACGTACTATGTGATTTAAAGAAGACCTGAGGCAGAGCAAAAGAAACCAATCTAACTCTGCTCAGGGACACAGGGAGCTTCACAGAAGAGACCATGCTTGACCTGAGAACTGATTAATAAACAGGAAGTCTGCCAAAAGGACAACAGTGGAGATAAATGTGGGGCACAGGCATCAGTATAAGAAAGCAATAGATGTATGTTAAGAGTTGCTGGGGTGGGGGTGATAACTCAGTGTGGGATAAAGCGCAGCACCTCAGCAGGCACTCATGGTACCATATCGTATAGCTTGTTTCATCTTCTTTGACAAACTGCATTCCTTGGGGGCAGGACCCTGATTGTAACTAAACTCTCCTGTTTAGTTACAGTTTCTCCAGTTTCTCCCCACTCTGAAACATTCTCCATATTGCTGCCTATTACCGCCCTAAAACAAGTTTGTTACGCCTCTCTCAATCCTGCTTCCAAACCCTTCAGAGATTGTGGTTTTCAGTAGGGCACACAAGGCTATTCAGGACCAAACCTAACCTAAAAAACGTGTATGACCAGACTCACGGTCTGCCATTTCACTGTCAAGCCACGCCGATCTACTTGCCGTTTCCAGAAAATTCCAAGCAAACAAGAACACCCTCACTCCCACTCATTTTAAAAAGAGCGAGTTCAAGTGCTCTGCATTCTTCTTTAGCTCTGCTTCTCCCCACCCCCAACCAGGAATTACTCCCTCCTTTGGTTTCCATGGTAACTTACACATTCTTCCACTACATCGCTTAAGAAATTAAATGGGTTGCGGCGCCTATTTCCCCCAATGGAAAATTAAACCTTCGAGGGCAAGACGCCCATCCCACGGCTTGGCACAAAGTCTCGCGTAGTGGGCGATCAACGAGTGTTTGCTAAGACTGGGTGCACACCTCCAGACAGGCCTCCCTCTACCCAGGAGGGATGCCCACACTCACTGCTCCAAGCCCTTCGTCCCTGTTTTCATCAAGATTTACCGATTACACACCAAGGAATACTCGGAATGTTCCTGGCTAGTAAAAAGCAGTAAAGCCCCAAGAGCTATGGGCACTGAATATGCAGCCTGCACTACACACACACACACAGGGATTTAACAACCACAAGCACCTGCCACCCGACTGGCCAGCACCAGAGGCGGAGAAAGGGTGCTCCTCAGAAACAAACTTTTCAACCAGGGCCCGCTGATAAACTGCGCGGTCGCGGCACCAGCAGCCCAGAAGCTCCAGCCAGTCCACGCCGGGGACTGGGCAAAAGGGCAAAGCGCGGGGGGGAAAAAGAGCGCGGCCCGCCGAGAGGTGAGCAGGGCCGGGGCCTCACCGCGCGGCCGCTCTTCTGTGTACAGGTCGATGACGACGTCGCCTAAAGTGGTCTCCAGCAGAACCGCCATGGCGCCCGCTCCTCCTCGCAACAAGCCCCGGGGGTGACAGGCGCAGCCCTACGTCATCTACGCCACGCGTCACCCTCAACGCGACGCCTTCTTACGTCATCCCTCTGGCGACACCGCCCCCTCTGGGAGGTGCCTTGGGCGGGTCTGGTCCGTGGCAAGCCAAACCCTCTGTAGGTTCCCGGCCCTTTTGAAAAAAATCTTCCAAAGGCCCTGGGGACTGGCGCGGAAGGCTGTCACTCAAAGTGGCTTCTGTGAAGGGTTTCTGCTCCATTTTGTGTCCATCTCAAAAACGACGCGGACCTTTTTTTAACGCTCCGTAGGCCCTCTGTTTAGTCGCTCGAAGGCGAGTGTGGGGCGCCACCTTCCCCCGCCCTGTTGCGACAACTACGCCGAGTTTCCTAGTCGGTCACTTCTTATCGCCCCGAATCAGAAATTTTAGCCCTTAAAGGTAGGATTTGTTACTCAGAAAGATGGTTAACAGGGAGTTCTTTCCTGGCTAATTGTGTCAAGTGAAGCGAAGTAAAAATCACTCAGGCGTGTCCGACTTTTTGCGACCCCATGGACTATACAGTTCATGGAATTCTCCAGGCCAGAATACTGGAGTGGGTAGCCTTTCCCTTCTCCAGGGCATCTTCCCAACCCAACAATCGAACCCAGGTCTCCCGCATTGAGGGCGGATTCCTTACCAGCTGAGCCACAAGGGAAGGCCAGTTGTGTCAAAGGCTGTACCTTTTACAGCAGCTGATGGTGGGTGCGTCCTTAGTGCAAGTAGCTAAATATCGTAGGTTTCAGCTCGTACCTCTACTGGTTTTATCAATGTGTGAATGTGAAGTTGCTCAATCGTGTCCGACCCTTAGCGAACCCAGGGACTGCAGCCTACCAGGCTCCTCCGTCCATAGGATATTCCAGGCAAGAGTACTGGAGTGGGTTGCCATTGCCCTCTCCATGTATCAACATACACAGGTTATTTTCCTACAAAAATGGCATCATGGTTTTATCAATACTTTTGATGAAATAAAACAATTTTAAGGCAAGAGGACAATTTAAGCTTAAAAAGTTTGCTCTTCGGCCTCCTCCCTTCCCTCTAATGTGCATTGTGCAACTGCCTTGTGCATTACCCAGACCTCCTCCCCAATGGCAGAAATACCTGCTCAAATCCTAAAGATCAGTTTTTCTCTTTCTGGTGACAGCCATGTAACTCCTTAGAAGATAACATTGCTTTCTCAGTCCTGTAAGGGGTCCCCTTAAGGTGTGCAGACATCTTTGGTGAACTTTTATGAACAATGCAAGTGTATCATTTCCATCAGAGTTAATTTTTGATACATACAGAACAGACTGGTAAGATGACCTGGGGACATACTGGGTTGCATTCAAAGGAAGCTCTTAGCTTAAGTACTTACCTCAGACCAGATTTCCCTTGGGGCTCAGACTGTAAAGCTTCTGTCTACAATACTGGAGACCCTGGATTGGGAAGATCCCCTGGGGAAGGAAATGGAAAAGTGACTCCACTTTCCACTTTAAGACCATATTAATGTGACTAGCTGTATTACTTGTATTCTGCTTATTTTACAAGATTATTGCGCCTTGTATTACCAAATGTGACAGAGCCATCAATAAAAATGATGATGACTAATCAACTTGAAGTGATTGACCAAATATATAGTGCTGTAAGATCAATGATTATAATGGAGTAACTCTAGCTATGAGAAGCAGCAACAAGAGGGAACCATTTCCTGAACCGTAACAGACTAGTAAGACAGTCAGTCTAGAGATTTGGGCTACTAGACCAAAAGTCACGCTAGACTTCTGCTGTTCTTTGAACACTACTTGTGGAGGAAGGGTTCTGCCCCAGGGCCATCCTGTGTTGTCGGAACTCTTCTTTTCCAGTTATCACATGATTCTCTTTCATCTCCTTTAGGTCTCTTCCTCATAGTCACCTCTCAGTGAGACCTTCCCTGACCACTACAGTTAAAGTTAACCCCACATGCATACACTTCTATTTTTCTTCATAGTACTTTTTACAATCTAACATGCTATTTAGGAAATTTGTATGTTTCCAGAATGTCAGTTCCAGAGGGAAAGCCAGTTTTGTCTGTTCTGTTTACTGCTGTATCCCTAGTGCCTGACAGCCTGCCACATAATAAGTGAATACTTATTTGTTGAATGAATGAATATTGGCAATTAATTAAATGCAAATTGCTGCCAAGTCACTGCAGTCGTGTCCAACTCTGTGCGACCCCATAGACAGCAGCCCACCAGGCTCCCCCGTCCCTGGGATTCTCCAGGCAAGAACACTGGAGTGGGCTGCCATTTCCTTTTCCAGTGCAAGAAAGTGAAAAGTGAAAGTGAAGTCGCTCAGTCGTGTCCGACCCTCAGCGACCCCATGGACTGTAGCCTTCCAGGCTCCTCCGTCTATGGGATTTTCCAGGCAAGAGTACTGGAGTGGGGTGATGAAATTGTTAATGGGAAAGTAAAATAATACAGTCACTTTGGAAGACAGATTGGCAGTTTCTTACTTGTACAAAGCTAAATATAATCTTACCTTGATATCAAGAAATCACACAGTTAGGTATTTACCTAAAGAAGCTGAGACAGATCCACATAAAAACTAACTTACAAGGGACTTTCCTGGTGGTCATCACTTTGGAAGACAGATTGGCAGTTTCTTACTTGTACAAAGCTAAATATAATCTTACCTTGATATCAAGAAATCACACAGTTAGGTATTTACCTAAAGAAGCTGAGACAGATCCACATAAAAACTAACTTACAAGGGACTTTCCTGGTGGTCCAGTGGCTAAGACAGCATTCCCAATGCAGGGGGCCTGAGTTTGATCCCTGGTCAGGAAACTAAGGATCCCTGTGCAACTAAGACCTGGTACATCCAATAAATAAATAAATATTTTAAAACAAAAACCTGTGCACATATGTTTATAGCAGCTTAATTCATATTTGCCAAAATTTAGAAGCAACTGTCACCCTGCTTATTTATCTTATATTCAGAGTACATCATGAGAAACGCTGGACTGGAAGAAACACAAGCTGGAATCAAGATTGCCGGGAGAAATATCAATAACCTCAGATNCACCTGACCTGCCTCTTAAGAAATCTATATGTGCATCAGGAAGTAACAGAGCTGGACATGGAACAGCAGACTGGTTCCAAATCAGGAAAGGAGTACATCAAGGCTGTATATTGTCACCATGCTTATTTAACTTATATGCAGAGTACATTATGAGAAATGCCACATCAGATGAAGCACAAAGTGGAATCAAGATTGCTGAGAGAAATATCAATAACCTCAGATATGCAGATGACACCACCCTTATGGCAGAAAGTGAAGAAGAACTAAAGAGCCTCTTGATGAAAGTGAAAGAAGAGAATGAAACAGTTGGCTTAAAACTCAACATTCAGAAGATGAAGATCATGGCATCTGGTCCCATCACTTCATGGCAAATAGATGTGGAAATAGTGGAAACAGTGACAGATTTTATTTTGGGGGGATCCAAAATCACTGCAGACAGTGACTGCCACCATGAAATTAAAAGACACTTGCTCCTTGGAAGAAAAGTGAGCAACCTAGACAGCATATTTAAAACCAAAGACAATGCTTTGCCAACAAAGTCCATGTAGTCAAAGTTATGGTTTTTCCGGTGGTCATGTACCGATATGAGAGTTGGACTCTAAAGAAAGCTGAGAGCAGAAGAATCGATGCTTTTGAACTGTGGTGTTGGAGAAGACTCTTGAGAGTCCCTTGGACTGCGAGGAGATCCAACCAGTCCACCCTAAAGGAAATCAGTCCTCAATATTCATTGGAAGGACTGATGTTGAAACTGAAACTCCAATACTTTGGCCACCTGATGTGAAGAGCTGACTCATTTAAAAGACCCTGATCTTGGAAGGATTGAAGGTGGGAGCAGAAGGGAACAACAGAGGATGAATTGGTTGGATGTCCTAACTGACAATGGACATGAGTTGAGTAAACTCTAGGAGTTGGTGATGGCCAGGGAGGCCAGATGTGCTGCAGTCCATGGGGTCACAAAGAGTTGGACATGAGTGAGTGACTGAACTGAATAGAATAANTATTCATGGGGTCGCAAAGAGTCAGACATGACTGAGCGACTGAACTGAACTGAACTGGACTGAGATGTTTTAAATAGGTGAATGAATATACAAAGTGGTTTAACAAACTGGGATAAACATCCATATAATGAAATATTATTTAAAGGTCAAGAGAAATGAGCTAGCTGGCCATGAAAATATATGACAGACCTTAAACACATATAGGTAAGTGAAAGAAGCCAGACTGAAAAGGCTACATACTGTGTAATTTCAACCATATAACTTTTTGATAAAGGGAAATTATGTAGATAGTAGAAAGATCGGTAGTTGCCAATTTTCTGGCACGTTGAGGGAGAAATGAATAGTTGAAGCACAGAGATTTTTAGGGCAGAGAAACTACTTTGTATGAGTGAAAGTGAAAGTAGCTCAGTCGTGTCTGACTCTTTGTGACCGTATGGACTACACAGTCCATGGAATTCTCCAGCCTGAATACTGGAGTGAGTAGCCGTTCCCTTCTCCAGTGGATCTTCCCAATCCAGGAATCGAACCAAGGTCTCCTGCATTGCAGGCAAATTCTTTACCAACTGAACTATCAGGGAAGCCCCTATGGTTATGTTTATTACCACGTATGGGGCTTCTGTTCTCACTGTGTCTGCTCTAAACAACCACCATCCACAATACAAGTACCAGTAGGGGCATGGCTGACATTTGAACCTGTGAGAGCTGACCACGGAGCTCATACAATTACCCACTGCATTACAGCTGGTGGGGCAAGCGAAAATGAAAGTCACTCAGTCGTGTCCAACTCTTTGCGGCCCCATGGACTATACAAGTCCATGGAATTCTCCAGGCCGGAATACTGAAATGGGTACCCTTTCCCTTCTCCAGAGGATCTTCACAACCCAGGGATCGAACCCAGGTCTCCCGCATTGCAGACAGATTCTTTACCAGGTGAGCCACAAGAGAAGCCTAAAATTGTCCTGTTTCACACCTTGTGAAAGTAAATTTGTTAGTCGCTCAGCCATATCCAATTCTTCGTGACCCCATGGACTGTAGCCCACCAGGTTCCCCTGTCCATGGAAT
The DNA here is from genome assembly GCA_006410635.1 of Cephalophus harveyi. Taxonomy (NCBI): domain Eukaryota; kingdom Metazoa; phylum Chordata; class Mammalia; order Artiodactyla; family Bovidae; genus Cephalophus; species Cephalophus harveyi. Next base: position 241,137 of record SJYT01057071.1, read on the forward strand.
TCTGCAGGCAAGGATACTGGAGTGGGTTGCATTCCCTTCTCCAGGGGATCTTCCTGACCCAGGGACTGAACCTGGGTCTCCTGCATTGCAGGCAGATTCTTTACCATCTAAGCCACCAGGGAAGCCCCAGAGAACACTGGAGTGGATTGCCATGCCCCTCTCCAGGGGATCTTCCCGACCCAGGAATCAAACCCATGTCTCTTATGCTTCATCAGAGTATGATGCTATCTGTATTGGTGGGTTCCCAGGTGGCACTAGCAGTAAAGAACCCGCCTGCCAATGCAAGAGACTTAAGAGATCCAGGTTTGATTTCTGAATCAGGAAGATCCCTTGAAGGAAGACTTGGCAACCCACTCCAGTATTCTTGCCTGGAGGAGCCTGGTGGGCTGTGGTCCCTAAGGTCCCAAAGACTTGGAACAACTGAATCAACAGCAGCATATTAGTGGATACATGACATTATGAATCAATATTTGCAGAACTCTGAAAAACTAGGATACAAAAAGTGAACCCTAATGGCTGCGCAGGCACAGGAGGGCCTAGAGGAGCTATCCCACGTTGAAGGTCAGGAACGGCGACAGTAAGGAGATACCCCTCGTCCAAGGTAAGGAACAGCAGCTGTGCTTTGCTGAAGCAGCCGTGAAGAAATACCCAACACCCAAGGTAAGAGAAACCCAAGTAAGATGGTAGGTGTTACAAGAGGGCATCAGAGGGCAGACATACTGAAACCATACTCACAGAAAACTAGTCAATCTAATCACACTAGGACCACAGCCTTGTCTAACTCAATGAAACCAAGCCATGCCTGCAGGGCAACCCAAGACAGGCGGGTCATAGTGGAGAGGGCTGACAGAACGTGGTCCACTGGAGAAGGGAATGGCAAGCCACTTCAGTATTCTTGCCTTGAGAACCCCATGAACAGTATGAACAGGCAAAATGATAGGATACCAAAAGAGGAACTCCCCAGGTCATTAGGTGCCCAATATGCTACTGGAGATCAGTGGAGCAATAAGTCCAGAAAGAATGAAGGGATGGAGCCAAAGCAAAAACAATACCCAGTTGTGCATGTGACTGGTGATAGAAGCAAGATCCGATGCTGTAAAGAGCAATACTGCATAGGAACCTGGAATGTCAGGTCCATGAATCAAGGCAAATTGGAAGTGGTCAAACAAGAGATGACAAGGGTGAACGTCGACATTCTAGGAATCAGCGAACTAAAATGGACTGGAATGGGTGAATTTAACTCAGATGACCATTATATCTACTACTGCGGGCAGGAATCCCTCAGAAGAAATGGAGTAGCCATCATGGTCAACAAAAGAGTCCGAAATGCAGTACTTGGATGCAATCTCAAAAATGACAGAATGATCTCTGTTCGTCTCCAAGGAAAACCATTCAATATCACAGTTATCCAAGTCTATGCCCCAACCAGTAATGCTGAAGAAGCTGAAGTGGAACGGTTTTATGAAGACCTACACGATCTGTTAGAACTAACACCCAAAAAAGATGTCCTTTTCATTATAGGGGACTGGAATGCTAAAGTAGGAAGTCAAGAAACACCTGGAGTAACAGGCAAATTTGGCCTTGGAATGCGGAATGAAGCAGGGCAAAGACTAATAGAGTTTTGCCAAGAAAATGCACTGGTCATAGCAAACACCCTCTTCCAACAACACAAGAGAAGACTCTACACGTGGACATCACCAGATGGTCAACACCGAAATCAGATTGATTATATTCTATGCAGCCAAAGATGGAGAAGCTCTATACAGTCAACAAAAACAAGGCCGGGAGCTGACTGTGGCTCAGATCATGAACTCCTTATTGCCAAATTCAGACTCAAATTGAAGAAAGTAGGGAAAACCACTAGACCATTCAGGTATGACCTAAATCAAATCCCTTATGATTATACAGTGGAAGTGAGGAATAGATTTAAGGGCCTAGATCTGATAGATAGAGTGCCTGAAGAACTATGGAATGAGGTTCGTGACATTGTACGGGAGACAGGGATCAAGACCATCCCCATGGAAAAGAAATGCAAAAAAGCAAAATGGCTGTCTGGGGAGGCCTTACAAATAGCTGTGAAAAGAAAAGAGGCGAAAAGCAAAGGAGAAAAGGAAAGATATAAGCACCTGAATGCAGAGTTCCAAAGAATAGCAAGAAGAGATAAGAAAGCCTTCTTCAGCGATCAATGCAAAGAAATAGAAGAAAAGAACAGAATGGGAAAGACTAGAGATCTCTTCAAGAAAATTAGAGATACCAAGGGAACATTTCATGCAAGGATGGGCTCGATAAAGGACAGAAATGGTATGGACCTAACAGAAGCAGAAGATATTAAGAAGAGGTGGCAAGAATACACGGAAGAACTGTACAAAAAAGATCTTCACGACACAGATAATCATGATGATGTGATCACTAATCTAGAGCCAGACATCTTGGAATGTGAAGTCAAGTGGGCCTTAGAAAGCATCACTATGAACAAAGCTAGTGGAGGTGATGGAATTCCAGTTGAACTGTTTCAAATCCTGAAAGATGATGCTATGAAAGTGCTGCACTCAATATGCCAGCAAATTTGGAAAACTCAGCAGTGGCCACAGGACTGGAAAAGGTCCGTTTTCATTCCAATTCCAAAGAAAGGCAATGCCAAAGAATGCTCCAATTACCGCACAATTGCACTCATCTCACATGCTAGTAAAATAATGCTCAATGCGATTCATGGGGTTGCAAAGAGTTGGACATGACTGTGTGACTGAACTGAACTGAACTGGGAGTCTCTCTAGGGTCAGCCAGGCCCCAGACAACAGAACATATAGAAAATGAGAAAATACAGTTAATACATAGAGATTATGAAGTTGACCATCATTTTGGCATCAAATGAGGTAGAGGATGAGAAAATGAGGGTGTGTTCTAGTGAATCAAATAAAGTAAAGCTTGACTCAAAAGAAAACCCACTCCCAAATACTGGAAGCCCAATGAAGGCAGAGCAAAATTCTACAATCTGGCTTCTGCTTCCACATGGAGGCCCCTTCGTTTCCTAAAAAATAGTTTTAAAAGGTCAATAAGACAAATAAAAATGGGGCCTTACAGCAAAACAGTACCCACTTATCTGTGTTACAAAATGTGAAATCATCTCTAAATATACTCAAAAAGATTTCTACCTCCACCATTGAATTTTTCTTGCAATATTTGTCACAGATGTCCTAGTTTCAAAATTGGATAGTATTTTTAAATGTCTTGGATGTCTTTTAAAACTTTTATTTCCAAACTTTTTGTCAGAGTACCCATCAAACACTCATTTACATCTCATTTAACATCCTTGGACACAGATGTCTCTGCATGTGTTCAGATTGCTGGACTCAATTAGCTTGGGGAGCAGACAGCAGAGCCAGTCTCTTGATTCTGGGGCCCCTCTGACTATAGTTGTGGTGGTGAAGGAGGCAAAGATCTCCCACACTTTCCTGTTTTTTCATTTGTCTCAACACAGCTCATGTCCTTAGAAAATCAGTTGAAAAGAACATTTTGTAATCATCTCTATAAACATACAAAAACAAGTTAAAGTATGACTTTGTTTAAAATATTTTGTGACCCAATAGAATATATTCTCCTCTATTTCCCCTGGAGAAGGAAATGGCAACCCACTTCAGTATTCTGGCCTGAAGAATTCCATGGACTGTATAGTCCATGGGGTTGCAAAGAGTCAGACACGACTGAGCTACTTTCACTTCACTTCACTTCAGAATGTATTAATTCAGTACATCAAGGTTAAAAACCACAGCTCCACCACTTACTATCCTGTGCATTCATGCTAAGTCACTGCAGTCTGACTCTTTGCAACCCGATGGACTGTGTAGCCTACCAGGCTCCTCTGTCTATGGGATTCTTCAGGCAAGAATACTGTAGTGGGTTGCCATGCCCTGCACCAGAGGATCTTCCCGACCCAGGGATCAAACCTAGGTTGCCTGCATTTTCTGCATTGGCAGGCAAATTCTTTACCACTATGCCACCTGGGAAGCCCTTATTATCCTGTACTCATGCAAAAAGCTTCATCTCTATACACAGAAAAGGATGATACTGTAAAAGCAGTTTTAAACATCTTAGGGGAAAAATAAGGTAAAATGTGTGAATGGTTTTGGAGATGTAAAAGGAATATCTTTCTTTCTTTCTTTTTTATCATCTCCTGGGGGTCTTCAGGAAGTTCGAAAATGTGTAGTTGTGTAACTCTGGAAAATAATGGGGTGAAACTGTGTTGCAACAGAAATGTAGTGACTCACTCTCTCCCAGAAATTGGAAACAGACATAGATTATGTCCCAGACTTCCCTTTGGTGCCAAGACTGCTTTTGGATTACAGAAAAAGTGGAATTCAAGTTCTGGTTGGGAGAAAAATAAAAATAATGGGATCAGTCATTGGAAAAGAAAACTTATTAAAGTTTGAAGTCAAAGAGTACTATCTTGCATGAGAATAAAGATGTATTTTTTTATACCTCATATATACTTTGTTTTCTATGTATTAAATTTTTTATTTACTTGGCTGTTTGGGTCTCAGTTGTGGCATGTGGGATCTTTAGTTATGACATGCAGGATCTTTAGGTGCAACATGTGAAGTCTTAGTTGAGTTGAGACACGGAAACTCTTACTTGCCATATACAAACTCTTGTTAGTTGTGACATGTGGGGTCTAGCTCCCTGACCAGTGATTGAACCCTGTCCCCCTATATTGGGAGGGCAGAGTAGTAGCCACTGGGTCACCAGGGAAGTCCCTGTATTAAATTTTTTCAAGACTATCTTCTGCTGTATAAAGGATTGTCTTCAAGGAACATAAAGTGTCTAACGTGCACAGAAATACAATGGGTTTCCATAGGCAAATTTAACTCCTTTGGAGACAAACAAGTGAAAGAATACTGTCTGGTCAGGAAATGGGGTGGGCTTTGTTGGGAAATACAGACTATGTTGCTCACCTTCCCCAACTACTTTTCCTTTCAAATGTATTTTGGAAACTCATATTACTAATTCAAATTACACAAATCTACATATATCCTATGTTCTGATCATTAGATTTGATTTGTTTTTAATCTCAGTGGTCTGAAACAGAGTGAAAAGGCCAATGGTTGCCATTGGATCCCTCCAGTGGGTGAGATATCACTGCAGAAACCACGTGCCAGTTAATATTGTTGTTGGGTATCTCATAGTAGGCAAGGAATTAGTTGAATGACTAGTTTACTATACAACAATTTTGGCCAAAGATTTTGTAATTTACTTTAGCTAAAAACACAGACATGGGGGAAAGGGTTGATAAAAGAGGAAGAGGAGCTAAGAGAGAAACCAATTTCTTTTTAGTGTCAAAAGTTTTATTTAAAAAAAAAGACTTTTTTACTCTGCCTGAATGGCAACATCTCCAAGTTCTTCTTAATCAATATGCAATCCTGTTAACCTGAAAGACCTGAATTTCTTAGCATTTCTTTGTCAACCTTAAAAAATAAAACAGCCAGTTATTTTACCAGCAGAATGAGTTTCTTTAGGAATAACAGAGGAACTGCAATAAGGGACATGCATACAGAGTTTTGCCAAGAGAACGTTCTAGTCATAGCAAACACCTTCTTCCAACAACACAAGAGAAGACTCTACACATGGATATCACCAGGTGGTCAACACCAAAATCAGACTGATTATATCTTTGCAGCCAAAGATGGAGAAGCTCTATACAGTCAGCAAAAACAAGACTGGGAGCTGACTGTGGCTCAGATCATGAACTTCTTATTGCTAAATTCAGACTTAAGTTGAAGAAAGTAGGGAAAACCACTAGATCATTCAGGTATGACCTAAATCAAATCCCTTATGATTATATAGTGGAAGTGACAAATAGATTCAAGGGATTAGATCTGATAGAGTGCCTGAAGAACTATGGATGGAGATTCGTGACACTGTACAGGAAGCAGGGATCAAGAACATCCCCAAGAAAAAGAAATGCAAAAAGGCAAAATGGTTGTCTGAGAAGCCCTTACAAATAACTGAGAAAAGAAGAGAGGCGAAAGGCAAAGGAGAAAAGGAAAGATATATCTATTTGAATGCAGAGTTCCAAAGAATAGCAAAGAGAGATAAGAAAAGCCTTCCTCAGTGATCAGTGCAAAGAAATAGAAGAAAACAATAGAATGGGAAAGACTAGAGATCTCAAGAAAATCAGAGATACCAAGGGAACATTTCATGCAAAGGTGAGCACAATTAAGAACAGAAATGGTCCTAACAGAAGCAGAAGATATTAAGAAGAGGTGGGAAGAATACACAGAAGAACTATACAAGAAAGATCTTCATGACCCAGATAACCACGATTGTGTGATCATTCACCTAGAGCCAGACATACTGGACTGTGAAGTCAAGTGGGCCTTAGAAAGCATTCACTGCAAACAAAGCTATTGGAAGTGATGGAATTCCAGTTGAGCTATTTCAAATCCTAAAAGATGATGTTGTGAAAGTGCTGCACTCAATATGCCAGCAAATCTGGAAAACTCAGCAGGGGCCACAGGACTGGAAAAGGTCAGTTTTCATGCCAATCCCAAAGAAAGGCAATGCCAAAGAATGCTCAAACTACCGCACAATTGCACTCATCTCACACCCTAGTAAAGTAATACTCAAAATTCTCCAAGCCAGGCTTCAGCACTATGTGAACTGTGAACTTCCAGATGTTCACGCTGGATTTAGAAAATGCTTTAAAGGAACCAGAGATCAAATTGCCAACATCTGCTGGATCATCAAAAGAGCAAGAGAGTTCCAGAAAAACATCTACTTTTGCTTTATTGACTAAGCCAAAGCCTTTGACTGTGTGGATCACAACAAACTGTGGAAAATTCTTCAAGAGATGGGAATACCAGACCACCTGACCTCCCTTCTGAGAAATCTGTATGTGGGTCAAGAAGCAACAGTTAGAACAGACATGGAACCATAGACTGGTTCCAAATCAGGAAAGGAGTACATCAAAGCTGTATATTGTCACCCTGCTTATTTAACTTATATGCAGAGTACATCATGAGAAATGCTGGGCTCAGTGAAGCACAGGCTGGAATCAAGATTGCCAGGAGAAATATCAATAACCTCAGCTATGCACATGACACCACCCTTATGGCAGAAAGCAAAAAACTGAAGAGACTTTTGATGAAAGTGAAAGAGGAGAGTGAAAAAATTGGCTTAAAACAACATTCAGAAAACAAAGATCATGGCATCCGGTCCCATCACTTCATGGCTAATAGATGGGGAAACAATAGAAACAGTGACAGACTATTTTGGGGGCTCCAAAGGTCACTGCAGATGGTGACTGCAGCCATGAAATTAAAAGACACTTACTCCTTGGAAGGAAAGCTATGACAAACCTAGATAGCATATTTAAAGCAGAGATATTACTTTGCTGACAAAAGTCTGTCTAGTCAAAGCTATGATTTTTCCAGCAGTCATGTATGAATGTGAGAGTAGGACCATAAAGAAAGCTGAGCGCCGAAGAATTGATGGTTTTAAACTGTGGTGTTGGAGAAGACTTGAAAGCCCCTTGGACAGCAAGGAGATCCAACCAGTCCATCCTAAAGGAAATCAGTCCTGAATATTCACTGGAAGGACTGATGCTGAAGCTGCAATAGTTTGGCCACCTGATGTGAAGAACTGACTCCTTGGAAAAGACCCTGATGCTGGGAAAGACTGAAGGCGGGAGGAGAGGGGGATGACAGAGGATGAGATGGTTGGATGGCATCATCGATTTGATGGACATGAGTTTGAGTAAGCTCTAGGAGTTGATGATGGACAGGGAAGCCTGGTGTGCTGCAGTCCAGGGGGTCGCAAAGAGTTGGACACCACTGAGCGACTGAACTGAACTGAAATGAAACTAGGTTAAGCTGGAGACCAAAGGAGAAGGACATACTTTTATAGAGAAAAGGGGATTATTGGGAGTGTCGGTTTTGAGTCGAAATCCATTGGAAGAGAAGTGTGAAAGTGTTCGTCACTCAGTCGTGTCCGACTTTGCAACTCCATGGACTGTAGCCTATAAGGCTCCACTGTCCGTGAAATTCTCCAGGCAAGAATACGGCAGTGGGTTGCCATTCCCTTCTCCAGGGGATTCAGGGAATGAACCTGAATCTCCTGCATTGCAGGCAGACTCTTTACCATCTGAGTGACCAGGAACCTCTGGGGAGAGAGCAGGAGTTCAAACTTCTCATTGACCGAATGTGGTGGTTTCTCATTGGCAGGCTATTGCTGGCTAAGGAGAAATCTCCCTTATGCTGGAGGAGCACACAGTAAGCCTCTTCCTTTGGGAAATGCATGGTACCTCTCTCTTGTTTTGGGGTTCTACAGCACAGGGAATGATAAGGTGTGAGAGCTCCCCCCTCGGGGCTTCTGGACATCCATCATTTTATTTTATTTTTTAAAGTTTTTTTGTTGTTGTTGTTATGTTTTTGGTTGTTCTGGGTGGCATGCAGGATCATAGTTCCCGACCTTGATGAACTCCGAGCCCCCTGCAATGGAGCTTGGAGTCTTAACTACTGGGCTGCTGGAGAAGTCCCTATTTTTTTTTTTTAACTTATTTGCTTTTTAAAAGCTTTTATTTTATCATTTTTTCTTCCAGTTTTATTGAGATATAATTGATACATGTTTATGTATATGTTTAAGGTATACAGAGCTTCCCTTGTGGCTCAGCTGGTAAAGAATCCGCCCGCAATGCCGGAGACCTCGGTTTGATCCCTGGGTTGAGAAGATCCTCTGGAGAAGGGAAAGGCTACCCACTCCAGTATTCTGGCCTGAAGAGTTCCATGGACTGTATAGTACATGGGGTTGCAAAGAGTTGGACATGACTGAGCAACTTTTACTTCAGTTCACTTTAAGGTATACAACATAATGAAGTTATTATCACAATAAGTTTAGTGAATATCCATCATCTCATATGTATATGAAATTAAGAAAATAGAAAAAAAATTTCTTTTGATGAGAACTTTTAGGATTTAGCTTCTTACCAACTTTCATATATTACATAATATAACATACATCAGTGTTGCTTATATTTATCGTGTTTTACGTTACATCCTAGTATTTATCTTATAACTGGATGTTTGTACCTTTTAACTGCCTTCATCCACTTCCCCCCTGCCACTGCCTCCAGGACTTTATTTTAAATGAGGTTTCTTTAATTTATTTTCACATTTGTTTTAGAGGGTTTCACCATAAGCTTTTTTAACCTGAAGTGGGGAAGAAAAATCTGTCAATTTATAGGTTAAGAAACTGACTAGAAAAGCCCTGAGAACCCAGGTGACCTGGCTTCCAGCAGAGTGCTGCTCCCTGCCTCTCCAGTGATCCGATGAATGTTGAACTTAATGCGCGGTTGTTCCTTGACCTTGGCACAATAAATCCCTGCTGCTAAGTCGCTTCAGTCGTGTCCGACTCTGTGCGACCCATAGGCGGCAGCCCACCAGGCTCCCCTGTCCCTGGGATTCTCCAGGAGGAGTGGGTTGCCATTTCCTTCTCCAATGCGTGAAAGGAAAAGTGAAAGTGAAGTCGCTCAGTCATGTCTGACTCTTAGCGACCGCAAGGACTGCAGCCTACCAGGCTCCTCGTCCATGGGATTTTCCAGGCAAGAGTAATGGAGTGGGTTGCCATTGCCTTCTCCAATAAAGCCCTGGGGAACTTTAAAAACTATCAATGCGCAAGCTGCTGCCTAGACATATTAAATCAAAAACTCAGGTTCCCCGGAAGACCCCAGAAACAGCAGTTTTTAAAAGTGCTCAGACAATTCCCAAGTGCAAACCAAGGTGAGAAGTACCGATTTAATAAACCCCTTCTCCAAACGTGAGGGCTTCCCCAGGTGGCGCATGTGGTAAAGAACTCGCCTGCCAGTGCCGGAGACAGAAGAGACAGGGGTTGGATCCCTCAGTTGAGAAGATCCTCTGGAGCAGGGCATGGCAACCCACTCCAGTATTCTTGCCTGGAGAACCCCCATGGAGGAAGGATCCTGGCGGGCTACATACAGACCATAGGGTCGCAGAGAGTCAGACAGGAGTGAAGCGACTTAGCAGGGCACGCTAGGTGATACACTGCTGCTGCTGCTGCTGCGTCGCTTCAGTCGTGTCCGACTCTGTGCGACCCATAGATGGCAGCCAACCAGGCTCCCCCGTCCCTGGGATTCTCCAGGCAAGAACACTGGAGTGGGTTGCCATTTCCTTCTCCAATGAGTGAAAGTGAAAAGTGAAAGTGAAGTCGCTCAGTCGTGTCCGATTCTTTGCGACCCCATGGATTGCAGCACGCCAGGCCTCCCTGTCCATTACCAACTCCCAGAGCTTACTCAGACTCATGTCCATCCAGTCGGTGATGCCATCCAATCATCTCAGCCTCTGTCGTCCCCGTCTCCTCCCGCCTTCAATCTTTCCCAGCATCAGGGTCTTTTCCAATGAGTCAGTTCTTCGCATCAGGTGGTCAAAGTATTGGAGTTTCAGCTTCAACATCAGTCCTTCCAATGAATATTCAGGCTTGATTTCCTTTAGGTTTCATTATCCAAATGTGATACGTTCAACAGTGTTCTGATACATTACCCTTATTTTCACTTTGTAGATACATGTAAATATATACACATGGAGACATACTGATGTACACAAACAGTATATACTAAATCAAAAACAATGGCAATGAGAATGTTTACACTCATTCAGGTGAGGAAATTCTCAAATCAGAGAGCCGGTCTAATGACGAAATCGGACCTTCTGTGACTTGACCCCGCCCCCGAACCTTGTGCGGCGGCCTAGAGCCATAGACCCCCGGCCGCTCTCCGAGACTTCCGGGTCTCGCCCCGCCCTCGCCCCGCCCCGCCCGGCCCCCACAAAGGCCAGGGCAAGAGTCCTTGAGAGCCATTTTGGAAAGCGGTCTCCCTCAGTAGAGAAAGTCAGGATATAGAGGGCTCTTGTTGTTACTAGTTTTATTCTGTAGCAGCCATTACAGATTTGGAGGAAGAGTCATACGCATCAGTACGCTTTGATGTATTGACATGACTGCCTTTTCTCATCTATTGAGTCTCTGTTCTAGTGACTGGCTTTTGGGCATAGGAGTAGGCCTGTCTCTTATACACATCTGCCCCCACAAAGGCCCCCGCCCCACGAGAGGCCCCGCCCCTCAGCCCGCTAGGCCCCGGCCTCCCGCCCGCAAGCCCAGGCCCGCCGCGCCTGTCCAAGATGGAGGGCGCTCCGCGGGCGCCCCTCGCTCTCCGGCTACTCTTCTTCGCGGCCCTGCCAGCCACCGGGTGGCTGACGGCCGGCACCCTTGAGCCGCTGCTCCTGCCGCCAGCCCCGAAGGTAGGGCTAGGCGGACGCGACTCGGCCGGGATCCTCGGGGAGAAGCCCGGGCCGGGGACTTGGGACGGCAGCGGCCGCATCACGCCTTCCACCTCCCTGCGGCAGGCCGTGGACTGGGGGTCGGGCTCCCAAAGGGCTGGGAGTGGTGGGGAGAAGCACCCAAGGCAACGGGGGCGGCAGGGGACGAGGGAGGCGAGAGAGTGAAAGGGACTCTGACGTGTGGTTAAGCCCGGCGCAGCGAAACTGCTGGTTGCGGCTGTTGCCGTCCTGACGGGCGTTTGCCGTCGGAAGTCGCCGATCACAGCCTTTTGTCATGGCGCCTTCGTGGGGTAGAGCCGGGCTCTGGGGCGAGGCAGTGTTTATGTGCTAGGGAAACGTGGAAGTTGCTCAACGAGAGAGAGCGAGGGCGTTTCCAGGCCACCTGTCTGCTCCGGCGGGCGGCGGGAAGGGATGCCTGCCCCCGGCGCGCGGGGCTCCAGGTGCGCGCCAGCCGGGTGCCGGGGGGCCTCTGAGGCAGAGAGACGAAAACCCAGCGCTGACCCTGCCGGCCCGCCTTTAGCGGGCGGTGTTAGAGGAGCCGGTCTCGAAGCGCGCTGGGGCCAGGCGCGCCAGCATCCGCTGGGAACCTGGTAGAAACGCTCCAATCAAAAGCCCCAGGGTGAGGACCCAGCAGAGCGTTCCAGCAAGCTCTCCATCCAGGTGACCCCGAGGTGGGCTGAAGTTTGTGCATCACCGCGTGCTTGTACTGAAGGGTGACTGACTGGTTCTTACTGCTTTTGCCCGGGTAGGGGGGACTCTCGCTGCCCTTAACCAGTATTTGCCACTCAGCCGTTGAATGTGTGATAGGGGGAAAGTCTGAAGACTTCACAATGCGATTTTCCCAGAATGAAGATAAACGACGTAGGTGCACCTTTTCTTACTAATCAAGACCTGGACACCGAGCACTCAGGGGTGACTGACACCATAAATGCCACTGTTTTACTTTCACTGTTTTAAGAGTTTCGGCGTTACCTTCCTGGCTACAAAAATAATAGCGTACCTCGGTTTCAGTTCTCTTGGGACATTCCAAGAAGCCACACCATCCCAAGCTCTAAGAAACACTTATATCCGAAGTGGACCACAGTTGTAGCTGTTCAAAAATATGAATATGAGATCGAGACCAAATTAAAATGAAGTAATTCCTAGAGTTCTGGAAATAGAGTCATTGGTTACCCCTTTTCCAGACTTTAGAGATTTATCATAGTTATTTATGAATCCCAAAGATCTTTGAGTCTATTCCTGTTATATGCTTGCCTTTAGACTGCAGGCTGATAATACACCATACTGTGGGTTCTTAGTGAGTTGTTCATTTCAGTTCTCCTTATGACTTCTGTCTGCTTTTGGAAAGTCCAGATCTGCACTCATTTCGTTGGTTAAATGAATGCTCTGCAACCAGGAGGAGAATCTCATTCCTTGGAAGGTGTATGTGGGAAGCTGAGGCCTCTGAATCTAAACATTTTTCAAAGTTGTATTGTGAAAAATTTCAAAGGTACAGAATATTTGAAAGAGTTTTAGAGTGGTCGTGCATATTTGATAGGAGTTTTTCTGTTGACTTTTGTGCAGCAATGGTGTATTTGAACTCTCCACATCACGGTAACCACTGGACTACTGTGGTTATTGAGTATTTGAAATGTCGCCAGTGTGATTGAGGAACTGAGTTTTTAACATCTTGTTTAGTTTTAGTTCAATGTAAATAGTCACATGTGGTTAGTGGATACCATATTGAATAATGCCAACTCAGCCAACTATTTGTATTAAGCGTCTGTCTACAACGCGGGAGACCCGGGTTCGATCCCTGGGTCGGGAAGATCCCCTGGAGAAGGAAATGGCAATCTACTCCAGTACTATTGCCTGGAAAATCCCGTGGACAGAGGAGCCTGGTAGGCTACAGTCCATGGGGTCGCAAAGAGTCGGACACGACTGAGCGACTTCACTCACTCATACTTGCTTTATCACACACGTTTTCATTTATCTTCGTATCCCGCCTGACCTAAATGTAAGAAAATTGGTTGAAATCAGGAAAATTCTGTGTATGTCTTCAGTCACTCAGATTTATTGGATTATAAGCATTTTTGTTTTGTTTACATATGTAAGTTGTCAGATGTTGAGGTTACACAGATTGTGAAGTAATAAAAATTTTTTTACAGTTCATTCTTCTGATAATAAAATGACTTGGTCACCAAAGAGAGGGAGGCAGCCAGAGGATGCTTCTTTTCTTAGATGTGTAAATATTTATTTCTTAATTTATTTCCCTCAGACTTACTTTAAACCAGATATCTATTACTTTTGTTCTTAGGAAGCCATTTTGTCCCAGGTGGGCAATTGTGAGTGACATGGGAATCAGAGGAGAATTGAAAATGTGTGGGGAGAGACTTCAGTTCTGCCACCCTTTCCTAAGTGTACACTGCCCTGGCTGACAAGCCTGTACTTCCAGTTCCGTCAGAGGCTCTTGGAAAGAACAAGAAGTGTGACCTGGCTCTGAACTTTGGGTTAGGAGGCAGGAAGGGATGAGAGTTTCTCCTGATGGGAAATCATTCAAGAGGATCCAAAAGCGTTTAATTGGAGGTGGCCCTTTGGAAAATACAGTCTGCTCGTGTCTGTTCACTGTCTTTCCCAAAGGCAACGGGCCCAGTTCTACTGGGCAAGTGATGTATGTAAGTGCAGTAAATGACTCACAAAGCTTCCCTGGTGGCTCAGAGGTTAAAGGGTCTGCCTGGAATGCAGGAGACCTGGGTTCGATCCCTGGGTTGGGAAGATCCCCTGGAGAAGGAAATGGCAACCCACTTCAGTACTCTTGTCTGGAGAATCCCATGGAGGGAGGAGCCTGGTAGGCTACAGTCCATGGGGTCACAAAGAGTTGGACACGACTGAGTGACTTCACTCACTGTAGAGTATGCTCTCTACTGAAAGGCAGAAGCTTTAAAAAGGTTTCTCAGAAGAGCATCACTGGAGGCTTATCTCCAGACTGTTGTTAGAAGAACAGTACTCTACAGTTTTCAAATAGATTGTCTAGTTTGGAAAGAATGAATTCTTGACTGAAATTTGGGCATAAAACAATACAGCCAGCAACTTGATGGTTTATTGAATGTTAATTTGTTCTAAGAGATGAGTTCACTTGTTCTAACCCACACTTAATTCTAGATAAGGATGGGCCAGGAGGAAACTGGGCTGGAGCTGAGGAATCACTAGTCTTAAAGCTTCCTGGGCTCCTCTGGGAGTTGGGAAGTGGACCAAAGTCATCCTAAATAGATGGTATGGACTTACATGTTAGTATCCTCTTTATCAGGTTGTCCCAGGAATCAATAAACTCAGCCCATAAAATCACTGTCTTAAGTCTCTCATTTGTTAGAAATATATAAAGTATTGGGGTTGCTCATGGTGCCAAGAAATACACTGGTATGTTAGTTTGATGTTTATGAATAATTTTTCTCTTTGAAAATTAAGAATACCCCCACAAAAGGTATTTAAGAGGAGTCTTCTTTTTATTCTAGGATAACAACGTCTGTGAATACAGTTAGGAGAGAATTTCATTTACAGATAACAAATTATAGTTCCTGTGACCCTGAATACTTAAAATAGTGCTTTCTTCTGTGTAGTAAGCATCTCATGAATAAACTTAAATATTTGAGTACACTGTCTTTGACCATACCATGAGAGGCACTGAAACTGTGCACCCCCAGTCCTTGTCCATGGGTATTAGAAGACACCTTTAAGAAGGATAAGAGCAAGTTTGTATGTGAAAACAATAAAGTTGGAAACATTTGATGTCCGCTGTCATGGAACAAATAAATTGATGGTATATTACACAATGCTGTTAAAAAAAAAAGTGTCTACATCTGCCCACATAACTGTTTTAAATGAAAGTCCCAGAAGAATACGTGCAATATCATTCCCTTATAAAGTTCAGGAACAGATAAGACTAAACAATAGGTTGTTTAGAGAAAGAGAAGACAGGGAGTTAAACTAAAGGAAAGCAAGGAGTGTTAACATGGAAGACAGTATAGGGATTCCTTCTGAGGGGCAGTGGGAAATGTGACAGAAAGGATCACGCAGGGGACTTAGAAGATACAAATGACATTTTAGTTTTGCTTCTGGGTATGAGATACATGGGAGAAGGCAACGGCACCCCACTCCAGTACTCTTGCCTGGAAAATCCCATGGGTGGAGGAGCCTGGTAGGCTGAAGTCCATGGGGTTGCTAAGAGTTGGACACGACTGAGCGACTTGATTTTCACTTTTCACTTTCATGCATTGGAGAAGGAAATGGCAATCCACTCCAGTGTTCTTGCCTGGAAAATCCCAGGGACAGCGGAGCCTGGAGGACTGCTGTCTATGGGGTTGCACAGAGTCGGACACAACTGAAGCAACTTAGCAGCAGCAGGAGATACATGAGTGTTTATCTTTTCTTTTAAACTTTATATTTGCATATTACTTGCTCAGATACATGATATATTTCATATTAAATGGATAAGTGTATAGATTATGAAAAATTGAAATTGTGAATAATGGCATTTAAAAGGCTGTAAAGGGAATTCTCTGGTGGTCTAGCAGTTAAGATTCAATGTTTTCACTGCTGGGGTCCTGGGTTCCATCTCTGGTTGGAGAACTAAGATCCTGAAAGCCACACAAAAGAGCTGTAAAAATGAAACTGATGAATTGTTTTTTTTTTTTTTCCGATGAGTTTTTTTAGCAGTGTTCTTTTAATGTAGTCATATGCGATCATACAGTAAGTATAACTGAGGGAGAAGAGAATGAACTGAGTTACTCTCGGTTCAGCAAATGCATACCTACCTGATCTGTGTATTTATTTTGCAGGACAGCATCAGAATTAATGTAACCACCCTGGAGGATGGGGAGGTGTCTAAAGAACAGGTGTGTCTTTGTTACGCTTTCATTATATCATTTAGCTAAGTATCATGCAGATTATTTTATTTTTTATCTATACACCTCATTTAGTTAGATAAAGTATTTTTGACATGAAGAGTTTGTCATCATTTGTAAACCATTGGAATTAATGTATATGCTGCTTTATTTTAAGGTTGTTCTTAACATAACCTATGAGAGTGGACAGGTATATGTAAATGACTTCCCTGTAAATAGTGGTGTAACCCGAATAAGCTGTCAGACTTGGATAGGTGAGTACTGCTAAATTATTTCCATAATTGTTCTGTGTTCTTAATAACACTAAATAAGTGAAACACAATTCTTTGACATTATTTATGTCCATTTTAAATTAATAATATACATCATTACTAGAGTATATGATAACACTAATGGATTTAAAACTCTTTTCCTACTTAATATTGGTTATTTCTGGCATTTTCACATATTCTCTATCATGGCATTGATATTGCTTGGAACTGCATGTCTGATAAGTTAATAACAATGTAAGATTGTGCCTCGAGGTAGTAAATAGGGATTTACAAGCAAGGCAAAATCTCTTCACATTTGTAAAAAGCAAAGAGAAAAGTGAATTGTCTTTCTGATTCTTCTACCTTTATGTCTGTTTTACATTTTCCTTTTTAACCTTTTAAAATCTTAAGTTGTTTAAAGACAAGCAAACATGTTACATTGGAATATACCCATTGTTTGAATGAGATAAAGAATATGAGAAATTTGTATAGTATTCCTGTTACCTATTTTAATATACAGATTTAAGGCAGTATTTATATTTCTCTGAGCACTTGTGTTCTATACTTAATTCATTATGTGTCTTTATTATCATTCCATTCATGTTTTCCAGTTAATTATTGTGATATTTCCTTGTCCTAGGAGTCATTTTGAAGTATATTGCTTAATTTTCAAACACTTTTTTACTGATTCCATCTCTATCATCAGAGATGTAGCTGTATAATTTTAACCCTTTGAATTTAGAGACTTGCTGTTTAGCTTAACATATGGCCAGTTTCAATGAATGTTGCTTCCCATTTGTATTTGAAAAGAAAGTTATCAATCATATAATTAGTTGGATATGATGTTCTATATCTCTCAGTCTTTTATGGATTTCCTGATTTTTGTTTGTTTGTTTGCTTGCTTGCTCTATGAATTACTGAGAATGGTATGTTAAAATCTGCACTATGAACATTTGTCTGTTCTTTCAGTTTTGTCAGTTTTTGCTTTGTGTATTTTGACATACAGTATTACTAAATCCATGCAGATTTAGAGCTGTTATGTCTTCTGGTGAATCCACTCTTTTGTCATTATAATCTGTCCTTATTTATCTCTAGTCATATTCTTGCCTTAAAATCAGCTTTATCTAAATATATTATTTTACCAGTAACTGCTTTTTGACTGGGCATGGAGGAGGGTGGTGGATTGTTTTGTGGTGGATTGTTTTAGATTTAGATAGTCTATATTAATTATTTGTTTTCTATCTGTGTCTTATCTGTTTTGTTTCTTTTTTTTTTCTTTTTTTTCTCCTCTTCTGGGTTATTTACTTTTTGTTTCATTGTCCCTTCTATCTTGTTGGTTTTTATATTATTTTACTGTTTTAATGGTTACCCTCGATGAGTAAACTCATACTTTTATCATTTCCCAACCACTGCAGGAATCTTAGAACACTTAAACTCCATTTATTCTCTTTCTGCTTTTAAAATTTTTAAGTCAGTTTAATTTTTATTTTTTTAGCCTTGTGCCTTGAGAGATCTTAGTTCCCTGACCAGGGGTTGAATCTTGGCCATGGCAGTGAAAGCCCCGGGTCCTAACCACCAGACCACCAGGGAGTTCCTCCCCCTGCTGCTTTTGTGTTGCTGTTTTCATGAATTTTAGCTCTTTGGGTTCCTAAACCCTGAGCACCTTAAGCTGTTCTTAGTGTTCTCCTGTAGGCCAATGTTCTTTTGTGCTAACCCTCACAGTTACTCTTTCTATTGCTTTTCATTCCTTCCTGAATACCTCTGTTCTGCTCTGGAGTTCTTTTCCCTCGACCTAAAGAATTCTGCTTAGTATTTTTTCAGTGCAGATTTCAGTGTCTATGTGTGCGTTCATGTTTTTACATGTTTTCTGTAGTTCTCAGTGAGAGAGTTGGTGTACTGCAACTTAATCCGTCATAGCGAGGAAAAGAAGTGCCATTACTGGCTTGAAGAACACTCCACTGATGTATTAGGAATTTGATGTGGGGCGCAGTCTGCCTGCTTTATTTCTTATAGTCATCTTTCTAATCATCCCAGTTGCATTGAGTTTATTTCCTTGAAAGCTGAAGTAAAAGCCTGTCTTATCATTTTATAGGGATCTTTAAAACATTAAATGCAACTACAGCAAGAGTCTTCTATCCTTAATTCTTAAAAACAATTCTTCTTTGTAGATGTATTAGTTATGTTGCTGATTAACAGTTTAACCCAAATGTCGTAGCCTGTGACACTATCACCTCCTGGTTCCTGTAGGTCGTAAATTTGAGCTTGGCTTAGCTCGGTCCTCTGACTCTGGCTCAGCTGGGAAAGGTCTGCTTCTCAGCACTTGTGGTTCTTGACAGGATTCATTTCCTTGTGAATTGTTCCTCACAGGGTGTTAGCTGGAGTCCATCCTTCATGCTCTTGCCACGTGGGCCTCTCTGTAGAGCATTTCACAATATGGCAGCTGGCTTTATCAGAGAACAAGAGAGACTCAGGGAGAGAGCACACCAGCAAGACACCAGTCACAGTCTTTATAATCTAATCACACATTCCAGCACGTTCGCTGTATTCTCTTTGTTCGAAACAAGTGTCTAGGTCCAGCTCGCACTCCGTGGAAGGCAGTTACAAAGGGGCAGGAAGGCTGGAGGGGCAAGAGTCCTTGAGAGCCATTTTGGAAAGCGGTCTCCCTCAGTAGAGAAAGTCAGGATATAGAGGGCTCTTGTTGTTACTAGTTTTATTCTGTAGCAGCCATTACAGATTTGGAGGAAGAGTCATACGCATCAGTACGCTTTGATGTATTGACATGACTGCCTTTTCTCATCTATTGAGTCTCTGTTCTAGTGACTGGCTTTTGGGCATAGGAGTAGGCTGATGAGCAGTCTAGCCTTCCCTGAGGGAGATCACTGGGTAAACAGGGAAAGCACTGAAATGGACCACGAGAGAGGGGAAGCTTTCCAGATGGAAGCTCAGAGGATGTGAGGGAGGTTAGGCAGACGAGACAGAGGGCACAGTAATGAGCCTGAAGAAGAAGGACCAGGCAGAGAACCACCAGCGAGGTCATAGGGTGCCGCTGAAGGCATCTAGCAAGGACACTGTGTAATCAAAACCATGTGATGGTGAGATTAATCTGGCACCATCCTGTGAATGGCTGAAGAGGGAGGGATTACAGAAAGGGAGAATCAGCTCAGTTTAGTTCAGTCGCTCAGTAATGTCCGACTCTTTGCAACCCCATGAATCGTAGCACACCAGGCCTCCCTGTCCATCACCAACTCCCAGAGTTCACTCAGACTCATGTTTATCGAATCGGTGACACCATCCAGCCATCTCATCCTCTCTCGTCCCCTTCTCCACCTGCCCCCAGTCCCTCCCAGCATCAAGGTCTTTTCCAATGAGTCAACTTTTCACACGAGGTGGCCAAAGTACTGGAGTTTCAGCTTTAGTATCATTCCTTCCAAAGAAATCCCAGGGCTGATCTCTTTCAGAATGGACTGGTTGGATCTCCTTGCAGTCCAAGGGACTCTCAAGAGTCTTCTCCAACACCACAGTTCAAAAGCATCAATTCTTCGGCGCTCAGCTTTCTTCACAGTCCAACTCTCACATCCATACATGACTACTGGAAAAACCATAGCCTTGACTAGACGGACCTTTGTTGGCAAAGTAATGTCTCTGCTTTTTAATATGTTATCTAGGTTGGTCATAATTTTCCTTCCAAGGAGTAAGTGTCTTTTAATTTCATGGCTGCAATCACCATCTGCAGTGATTTTGGAGCCCCCCAAAATAAAGTCTGACACTGTTTCCACTGTTCATCTATTTCCCATGAAGTGATGGGACCAGATGCCATGATCTTCGTTTTCTGAATGTTGAGCTTTAAGCCAACTTTTTCACTCTCCTCTTTCACTTTCATCAAGAGGCTTTTGAGTTCCTCTTCACTTTCTGCCATAAGGGTGGTGTCATCTGCATATCTGAGGTTATTGATATTTCTCCCGGCAATCTTGATTCCAGCTTGTGCTTCTTCCAGCCCAGTGTTTCTCATGATGTACTCTGCATATAAGTTAAATAAGCAGGGTGACAATATACAGCTTTGACATACTCCTTTTCCTATTTCATTTTTAATTTTCCTCAATTAAAAATTTTAATTGTACAATACAATAAGTATTCATAACTCTACTCAGAATGACAATTTGTTTAAAAGGGACGTATTTGTTTTATCTATGGATAGATGGATAGAGGGATGAATGGGTATTTAGATAATGCACAGATAATAGATAAACAGACAAACAGATGTTACAGTGAGTTTAAAACAATGACAGAAGTTTTCAGCTTCTCATGTCAAGAGATGAGGTTGGCTTCCAAACCCGTGAATCTAGGATGCTTTTATGTCTTGATTTGACCAATAGAATTCCATATAAGTGCTATCATGTGAGTTATGAATCTAGGCTTCGATATTTCCTCTCTTCAATGTTAAAATTTTTCTATCATTTGAACCTGTTCTAGCCAACCTTCTGAGAGGCCAAATAGAGAAAAATCAAGGTGCTCTAGTCAACAGCCTGACAATCATCTGTT
>SJYT01057071.1:271679-319864 GCA_006410635.1 Cephalophus harveyi
TGAAGATCTTTTTTGTACAGTTCTTCTGTGTATTCTTGCCACCTCTTCTTAATATCTTCTGCTTCTGTTAGGTCCATACCATTTCTGTCCTTTATCAAGCCCATCTTTGCATGAAATGTTCCCTTGGTATCTCTAATTTTCTTGAAGTGATCTCTAGTCTTTGCCATTCTGTTCTTTTCCTCTATTTCTTTGCATTGATCGCTGAGGAAGGCTTTCTTATCTCTCCTTGCTAATATTTGGAACTCTGCATTCAGACGCTTATATCTTTCCTTTTCTCCTTTGCTTTTCACTTCTCTTCTTTTCACAGCTATTTGTTAGGCCTCCCCAGACAGCCATTTTGCTTTTTTGCATTTCTTTTCCATGAGGATAGTCTTGATCCCTGTCTCCTGTACAATGTCACGAACTTTGTCCATAGATCAGCAGGCACTCTATCAGATCTAGTCCCATAAATCTGTTTCTCACTTCCACTGTATAATCATAAGGGATTTGATTTAGGTCATACCTGAATGATCTAGTACTTTTCCCTACTTTGTTCAACTTAAGTCTGAATTTGGCAATAAGGAGTTCATGATCTGAGCCACAGTCAGCTCCTGGTCTTGTTTTTGCTGACTGTATAGAGCTTCTCCATCTTTGGCTGCAAAGAATATAATCAATCTCAGTGTTGACCACTGGTGATGTCCATGTGTAGAGTCTTCTCTTGTGTTGTTGGAAGAGGGTGTTTGCTATGACCAGTGCGTTCTCTTGGCAGAACTCTATTAGTCTTTGCCCTGCTTCATTCCGTATTCCAAGGCCAAATTTGCCTGTTACTCCAGGTGTTTCTTGACTTCCTACCTTTGCATTCCAGTCCCCTATAAAGAAAAAGACATCTTTTTTGGGTGTTAGTTCTAAAAGGTCTTGTAGGTTGTCATAGAACCATTCAACTTCAGCTTCTTCAGCATTACTGGTTGGGTCATAGACTTGGATTACTTTGATATTGAATGGTTTGCCTTGGAGATGAACAGAGATCATTCTATGGTTTTTGAGATTGCATCCAAGTACTGCATTTCGGACTCTTCTGTTGACCATGATGGCTACTCCATTTCTTCTGAGGGATTCCTGCCTACAGTAGTAGATAAAATGGTCATCTGAGTTAAATTCACCTATTCCAGTCCATTTTAGTTCGCTGATTCCTAGAATGTCTATGTTCACTCTTGCCATCTCCTGTTTGACCACTTCCAATTTGCCTTGATTCATGGACCTGACATTCCAGGTTCCTATGCAATATTGCTCTTTACAGCATCAGACCTTGCTTCTATCACCAGTCACATCCACAGCTGGGTATTGTTTTTGCTTTGGCTCCATCCCTTCATTCTTTCTGGAATTATTTCTCCACTGATCTCCAGTAGCATATTTGGCACCTACTGACCTGGGGAGGTCCTCCTTCAGTATCCTATCATTTTGCCTTTTTATATTGTTCATGGGGTTCTCAAAGCAAGAATACTGAAATGGTTTCACATTCCCTTCTCCAGTGGACCACATTCTGTCAGACCTCTCCACCATGACCCACCCATCTTGGGTTAGTATAAATGTTACCATCACCTAAAACTAGAACATAAGTTTTAAAGTATCTTAGAGCTCAAATGAAACTTGCATATTTAATAAAAACTTTTTTTTTTTAGGTGATGTGTCAGTGGATGGAAAAGTTCAGAAAAGATCTGTGCAGGTTTTGGAGCAGTATTTTCCCAATATTCTTTATGTTTTTGAATGTCATGGTGGTTGGAATTATAGGAGCAGTGATAGTAATAACCATCTTAAAGGTGCTTTTCCCAGTTTGTGAATACAAGTAAGTATTTCTCATTTTTGATCAACTTTAGTATTCTTAATGATTAAAAAGTAGTTGTATTTACTATAGAGTAGAAAATAGAAAAATTAGGAAGAGTAAGACAAGTGAGGTGAAAAGATAATATATCTCTTTTTTTCTAGCCTATCTTTCAGCTTTAGCAAAATTAAAAGACTTTTATCGGATACGTATAGTCAAGACACCTGTCTTGGGAATTCACATGTGGCTAGGACAGACTCTGCTCTTTAAGAACTTAGTGTATTGGAGAGAAAGGAAACAAGTGTCTATAACGGAAAATGCATTGTGTATAAGAAATGAAACAAGAGGGCTTCACCATGTATTTTCAACTGCAAAGTATCAATTTAAAATGCAGTAAATTTTTGAAGACTAGCAAGGTATTTTAGTAACAGGAGAAAGTGAAAGAAAGTAAAAGTGAAGGTCACTGAGTTGTGTCCAATTCTTTGGGATCCCATGGACTGTATAGAATTCTTGAGGCCAGAATACTGCAGTGGGTAGCCTTTCCCTTCGCTAGGGGATCTTCCCAACCCAGGGATCGAACCCAGGTCTTCTGCATTGCAGGTGAATTCTTCACCAGCTGAGCCACAAGGGAAGCCCAAGAATACTGGAGTGGGTAGCCTATCCCTTCTCCAGCGAATCTTGTAGGCGGATTCTTTACCAGCTGAGTTATGAGTAACAGGAGAAATGCTGTCTAAAGATCTATGGTTGCATGCCAGTGGAGTACGGGTTAGAAAGCTGCTTGGGCCTAGTCCTCTTGTCCACTTTGTGCAAATCTAGGACTGTGTATGCCATGGAGATCTGTTATTTACCTTGTCATCTCCTACAGTACCAGCTAAGGATCTTCCTCTTACTCCTCCAAACCAATTAGTTTGGTTAAAGTGAACTAACCATCATAAATAAAATGAAGCAAAAATACCTAATCCCAGGTATAGATTTAATTATAATCTCAAAGTAGCGCTGTCTTACTTTAGTTTTAATTTTTATATTTCAGAGGAATTCTTCAGTTGGATAAAGTAAATGTTATACCTCTGACAGCTGTCAACTTATATCCAGATGGACCTGAGAAAACAGCAGAAAACCCTGGAGATAAAATGTGTGTTTAGAACACCATCTCAAATGATGGACTCTGAATTAGCCTAATGGTTCAAATTTGCCACTCAAATATAATTTTCTTTAAGCCATTAAGAATTGGTTTGTACACTAGAGAAATTGCTAAACTCCTAAAGCTGTCTAAAACTTGATCTTTAAAGTGACAGTTAAAGTTCACCTTATTCTATAATAGGCTGCCTGTTCCGGTGGTGAATTATTAAAATTTAAATGCAATGGAAGAGAAGACATGTGAAGAAAGTTTGAAACTACCAAAAAGAAGAAAAAGGGGCAAGACAAAATGCCATGTGCCAATCCTTTTCAAAGTGCCTTTGTTAAGGAAATTATATACACTTAATTACTATAATATATAAGACTTTTGAAAAGCACTTTATGAAATTCTAATTTAAAAGCTCAAGTACTTAACACTTATTTTTTTATTCAGTAAAATGTGCCTTAATATTAAGTATGTGACTCAGTATAAAAATCACTGAAGTGTGTATCATGATTTGATTGTATCCTGTACCAAGACTACTTACCTTGAATGAACCAGGATTTTAAAATAGTGACATGTTCTCACTCTAAAAATAAACTTTTTTTTTTGAAGATAAAAGTACAATATTTTTGGAATAAAATCTTTGCCCATGTGAGTTACTTATAATAGCTCCTTTCACGTAACACGGGCTGAAACCAAGGGTCACATCAGTTAATAAGTCTATCAATGTCAAATTAGAATGTGCCTTTGCTCTTGTGGTTCTAAGTATAATCCTGTTTACCCTACAATAATGTTTGGTCTTTTTTTAACCATCACCCATATTGACGTATATTTTACAATATGATCTAGGACATATAATTCTTACCTTTACTCCATGTGATACTTTCTGTTCTATTAAAATTCTTTTAAGTTTTTTTTAATTGTAACCCATTATTTAAATGGCTTCTTCGGTGACTCAGTGGTATAGGATCCATCTGCAATGCAGGAGCCGCAGGAAACACGGGTTCGATCCCTGGGTTGGAAAGATCCCATGGAGAAGGGAATGGCAACCCACTGCAGTATTCCTGCTTAGAGAATTCCATGGACAGAGGAGCCTGGCAGGCTACAGTCCATAGGGTTGCAAAGAGTTGGACACAACTGAAGCGATTTAGCAGGCATCATTTAAAACACTTTAGAAGGAAATGACTTGATTTTAAAACCACCTTCAATTTTGGCTATAAATAGGTACGTGTAGTGGAAGGATGATAGGTAGTAAAGGAGTCATTTATTCTGCCTCGCTGTTTTTAATAAGGAATAACAGCCCTGTTTAATGTACTATGTCCATCTTCTGGATAAATAATATACAGTTTACAATTTGATCCTAAAGTCACCCAGCAATTAACAGTTTATTTTTTTATGTCCTTCTTCACTAAGTTGCTAGAAATCACCAGTTCTAACTTTCAACAATGACAGGGTCTTATTCATCCTTTAAGCATAAGCTGTAGCCTCTTGTGAGAACGTAGGAGGCTTTCACTGGAGGGCGCCGGCGCCGCAGTCAGCAGTTCCCAGCCTGCCTTCTCTCCTTACCCGTGATAGTTGAGACCATGGCAAATCATGCGGTCTTCCTGAGGCTCTGTTTTCTATGGTTGGGGTGATGCAGAAAGTATTACTTTACAAGGAATTATAAATAGGCATCTTACCTAAAGTTTTATACCATTACTCTTTATTTCATTTATTAATTTATACTTGTACTGTTAATTATTATTTTAATTACACTTTGCATCCATGAGTAACGGGTTAGTGACTTTAAGAGTACAGTGAGCAGCACAGACATCAAGGTAGCTTCTTGCCTACAGTGCAGCCTTTTACATGTGGGCAGGATAAAGTCAGGCAGGCAAGACTATACAGATGTGTATATATATATATATATATTTTTTTTTTCTTTTAAATTGCACAGTAAAATGAAGGGGCCTTTAAAGCTCTCTCAGAAGGAGGAGGGAAACCGGCCATAACACTAGGCAGGAAGGAGAGTACGCTGGATGTGGTCCAGGCGTCACTCAACTGGCTACTTGTGTAAAAATGTTCAGAGATTTTCAGTTATCCTCTGGCACCTACAGAGCTAGAGCCCGTCTTATTCTGCATAAGCAACAAACAGCAACCACAGGCGGTGGAAGAGCACAGTCGCAAGTGTGCATAAAGACAGTTTTTCAAGCTAAGTAACAGCACTTGTGCTACACTTGTCAGTGAAAGAGAAACAGAGTAAAGCTCAAGTAAAACAAGTTTGCTTGTAACCTGAAAAAATTGCCTTTATTCAGAATCATACTTTTTTTTTTCACTCTTACCATAACGAAAGTTTAAAAAAATATAGCGCTTGGTGCAATGAAATACTACATTTAATTATTCAAACACTTAATGCAAGGTTGCTCACAGTTTACATGTGAGAATTTAGCATGATCCAAACTCAAATATCCATTTCTCATATCTTTCAATGTCTGCAGCAGATACTGACTTTGAAACCTTTTTTAAAGCCATTTCAAAATCCTCCATAGTTGTAGGCATATGCATTTCTTCTCTTGAAAGATTTCTGATTTCTTCTGGGGTCAAACCTTCAATACGCCTTCTCATTGCCATCAAGGATGCATCCCTAAGTTTTAAATTAAAAAGTCAAAATCCATAAAGTGATGTGCTAGTCAAATAAAAAACTGTGAACAGAAGATTTTTTTCAGTGCATGTGTCATTGTTATTACTTTATTATCTATACATAAGTAGTACTGTACAGAATCTAGTATTGGACAACAAGGCCTGTTTTTGAGCTGTTTTGTTAGCAGTTAAATCTGAGCAAAAAGCCCAAGAAATAGTAGAAGGATTTAACATGAGGGCAACTGAATTTTATTAAAAGTGTACCATAAAGAATAAGCATCACAGGGACAGGAGAGGACTTGTTAGCTGGAAAATTAAATGTTTTCTACTGCATCTGTAAGAAAAGCTAAACAATCAAGTGGTCTCTCCTTTCCCCTCCTCTGTATTAGTGCTATTTTTTTTTAATGAGAAACTTCAGATTCAACTACCTCCTTGCTTTCACCCAGTTTGATTCTTAACAGCAGCCACCATGTATGTGTGCAAAGCAACAGCTACAAATGGTTTCATACACGCATTATTGCTAATCCTCACACCAGCCCTGCATGGAATGCTTACTTTGGAGGTGAGTAAACCAGTGCAGTCAAGTACCTTCCTAATAAATGTCCAAGCTAATACTAAGATTAGGACCAAACCTACTTCAATCACGTTTTGAAGTAGAGACCATCTTTTCTTGTTACTGCTATTCCTATCACATTTATGACACTTCACTGAAAATGGGACTGTAATCCCCTCTGATGTGCCAAATCAATCTACATTGGATTACGCCTCCTATGGAACAATATGCTGAATGAATGCGCCAACATTAATTTTTCTAGCCCAGGCACTTGGCAGCAGTCACCGTGCAGACTGGACTCTGTTCAGTCATGCCTCGCTCTGGTTCCTGTGCAACCATGTCTGACATACCCGATATGGCTGAGATTATAAAATCTCGTAAGTCAAATTGAAGACAGAAACAAATGGAAGAGGAAAATCCACTGCTTTCAAAAGAAATGACTGAACAGAAGTAAGCAGGTAAGTTTTAATAAGGTGTGTGCCGCCAAAAAGCACCGTACATTCCACAAGCTCTGCCTTCTTATTTCACATCTTTTAGCTGTTTTAACCTTGTAAGATGCAGAGTGTGGATCAAATTTAAATGACTGTGCTGCCCTTTTCACATCAAAGAAAGGAGAACTACTGACAGGAGGGCTGAAGGCCATTCCTGCCTCTCGCATCTGCCTGTCTGGCTGCTGGGGAAGAAAATCAGTTTACATGTTGAAGGAGGAAGCTGGGAGGGGTGGCAGTGAAATCCAGAGTCAAAAGCAAATGGGTCCACGGTGTCCCAGGGGCTGTTAAAGTGCAGTGTGATCAGAGTGACATTTTCTTTTGTTCAAATGGTTTTAATTACTTGAATGCACACTTTTTAAAGTATGCAGATAAAAAGTTTTAAAACCTAAAACTTTTTTCTAATCCAAGACAATTACTGGTTTTCTATTTTATATCAGTTGTTTTAACACTACCTTCTTGAACGTGTAGCTTTTAAATGAACCAGTCTTCAGTGACATACAAGACAGCCAAATGACCTACTAGCACCAGCTAACACGAGCTTAATGCCAAAAGGTGTGTCTCTGACTAGGTTATATAATGTGGGTCTTTACTCTTCATCTATCTTAATTTAGCCTTAAAACTTCATAACAGAAGTTTACACTGACAAAAATCTATGCTTCCTAAAAACAAAACCAGAACCAGAAACAAAAACCTATACTTCCAAAGTAATTCATACCTGCACACGTTGGTAATGTCCGCACCTGAATAGCCCTCCATGTTTTCTGCTATACTCGCAAGGTCAACATCATCAGCCAATTCCAGCTCACGGAGACTTATTCGTAATAGCTCCTCCCTGCCTTTTGCTATTGGGAGAAACAAAATATAAATGAATATATAATAAACATAGCATATATAAAAATATATAAACATATAGAAATATAAACAAATATAAACACAAATATCAACATAAACAATATTTTATTTTTCTCCAGTCTACTTTAAGAAGTTGTTTTTCAATTCTTAGAGCTCACTTGCTTAAAAAATTTAAGAACTATTCCTCATTGAATTTAGCTTATTTTTAAATTTAAATTTTTAATTGAAAAAATTTAATTGAAAATTTTTTAGTTTTTATGTTTTTAATTGAACTGGTTTGTCTTTTAAAGTAAAGTTAATTAATACTAAACTTCAAAATTTAGCAAAACTACTGAAGAGTCAACATGAGGGACTTTCCTGGTGGTCCCAGGAAAGTGGATAATAGAGCCAGAGCTAAGACTCTGGCTCCCAATTCAAGCAGCCTGGGTTCAATCCCTGGTCAGGAAACTAGATCCCACATGACTGCAACTAACGGTTCACATGCTGCAACTAAGACCTGGTTCAGCCAAGTAAATAAATAAAAAAATACTAAAAAAAAAAGTTAACATGAGCTTCCCAATTCAAATGAAGATACCTGATGGTAATGGAATATAGATTCTTTTCTCAAGACGTCGTCTTAAAGCCTCATCAATATCCCAGGGAAAATTAGTAGCTGCTAGAACCATAACCATTTTGGAAGGGTCATCATTTTCAGAAGCACCTCCAACACCTCGAGGAAGGGTAAGAACATAGAAAAAAAAAAAGAAAAGCAAAGCTCAAATACTTAAAGATCCTCAAATATTTAGCACAACGTTAAAAGCAATGTAATCATCAAGCCTCCTTAAGACTTACAAAACAAACTGGTTACATGTGTGAGTTTGCAGTTCAAGAAAAATGAGTTTTTGTAGCATGCAGAAAATATGACTCAAAAACAGATTTAATAAAAAGACTAGTTCAGCAAAACTATGTAACAATTTAAAAAATTCTTCAAAACCATACATATCCCCCTCAAAGGCCCATTTATCTGCATTTGTTTCAGTTCATGGCTAAGAATGAGATCAGTGTGGATGACAAAAGTGTTCAGTGAAGGAACAGCCGTTGTTTCTGGCGTGTCCCCACCGTCAGCATCCCAGTTCACTGCTGTCGATCTCCAGGACCGCCTCGCCAGCCCCTGTCACGGGAGCTGGGGGTCAGCACTGTGAGTGGAGCTCAGTTCATGCTTGTACACACGCATACCATCCATCTGAACCAGCAGCTCGGCCTTCACCCTTCTGCTTGCCTCATGCTCTTCAGAAGTCCCTCTGCGGCTGCAAATGGAGTCTATCTCATCAATAAATATAGTAGCTGGAGAGTAAAATCGAGCCTGCAGGAAGAAACCAGGCAAGACCAGGTTTTTAATTCCATTTAAAAGTAATCTACAGTTAAGCAATTAGAAGAGTGGAGGAGCCTCCCACACTGTGCATCTCTCCCTCTTGTCCTAATACTGAGGAGAGAACTGGAAGAGCTAAAAGACAGCTTCTAATACAGACTTATTGTATACTTAAATATATGGCAATTTCTATACTATTCAATACTCTAATTGGCTATATATGTCATATAAAATACAGGATTATCCTGTACATTACAATGATATGGATAATGATAGTGGGAAGACATTTATAGATACTGATAAGCATTCTAAAATTGCAGAAAAAATTTTGTTAAAGAGAACCATTACCTTCTATATTAATAATATCACATAGATTTTTATAAATATTTAAATTTTAATATTTTATTTATATGTAAATTTATTTTAATGTAAATATATACAATATTATATATATAATGTATATATTTATATATTTAATTTTTTATAAATATAAATTCTAAGGAATTCTAATTAAATTGCCATTTTTCATTTGACTAATACAAGTACAGCTGACCCCTGAAAAATTCAGGTATGAACTGCATGGGTCTACTTACATGTAGATATTTTTCAGTAATAAATACTATACTACTACCTAGGTTGGTTGAATCTGAGGGTGTAGACAAACTGTGGATACAGAGGGCTAACTATAAGTTACATGCAGATTAATCTTCACATTGTTCAAGGGTCAATTAGAAGAGTCAATTAAAATGGTCTTTTTTTCTAAGATAAAATTCATATAACAAAAAATTCACCATTTAAACCATTTTAAAGTATACAATTCAGTAATCAGCATATAAATACTATTATGCAACCATCATCACTGTCAATTCCAGAACATTTTGGTGCCTCCCCCGCCCAATAACCCCTTCTCTTCCCCCAGCCCCTGGTGATCACTGATCTATTTTCTGTCCCTATGCATCTGCCTGTTCTGAACATTTCAAATTAATGGGATCATACAATATGTGGCCTTTGTGTCTGCTTTCTTCTACTCAGCATGTTTTCAATGTTTATTTACATTATAGCATGTACAGTACTTCATTCTCTTTAATGGCTGAATAATATCCCCCAAGTTTATTTTTGTACCTTAAATGCATTTCTTCTTCCTCAAATCAAAGGACAGGGAAGACTGATCCACTGGTCAGGTATTAACCTAATAAACAGCTGTGTAAGATAGTAGTATCACCCTTTTCTTAAGGAGACAGAAGCAGCATTTTATCTATTTATTTTTGTGGGTTTTTTTGGTTTGTTTTTAGTAGACTTTATTTTTTTATTGGAGTATAGTTGATAAGAAGCATATTATTATAGTAACTAATATTTACTGTTAATCATTTTTAAAATGAAATATCCACACTTACAGAATCACCACACAAGAAAGCTTGAAATTAAATGATGGCAAGGATTTCTCAAAACAGAGCTTAAATGAACAAACAGCATTTTAAAAACAGAAGTCCACAATGGCAAATGAACACAACAGACTGGAACATGCAATTGTACTGGGTCCATCAATTCTTCTGACCATGAGGTTACAATCCAGGACCCTCTAAAAGGTACTGTGCTGAAAGACTCTGCCTCCAAAGCACAGATTCACTTTTAGTCTGTTCACTTGGAAAATCCTAATATTAAAATCTCAGTTTCTTTTCTAGTTAAAAACTTGAATTTTAAGTCATCTATTTGCTCCCAAAGGATAATACCATTTTAAATTAAGCTATCTTTTTACTTGGATTTTAGGCACTAGGTACAAACACTTCGGTACTTTCTTTTTAAGAAACAGAGGGGGAAGATAAACTGGATGGAGGGAAAGAACAAAGCAAACATGCAAGAAAATTTGTAATTGAAATTCTAGCTAGCAACCATCAGAACCAATGACAAAAATCAAATTTCAAGCAAAAACTACTAGCTTTGAGTTTTTCCCCATACTAAGGGTACATAGAAAGGTCTAAGTTAAAGCAGAGGCTATGTGGCACATTTAAAATTGGGTTTGGATGACCTGGGAAAGTATCGTAGAGAGATGTGGACGAAGACACCAACTGTTTCTGCCTGCACAGCACCCCTTCTTCTGATAAGAGAAGCTCTCCTTTTCATTTGTACATAAATCATCTCTTTCTCGTTCTTACTCCACTACTTCAAGTGAGGCCAGCCTCTGCTGGAGTCCTAGGAGAGTCTAGGCACAAGCGTGTGACTCAAGCAAGGCCAAACCAACAGTAATCTCCGGAGTTTTGCTGGAACAACCGAGAAATGAGGACTAATTCTCAGGGATTACCATTAGGACAACAAAAATAAGATTTAAACCTCTAATGGCGATCTTAGTCACCATATAGATTGGTCAATGTCAAAGTCAACCCAGAGGTAAAAAGAGCCAAATGTTTAGACAAAAATAATTCCCAAGGACATCTGAATTGCTAGACCCTGTTAGACCTAAAAATCTAAAACATAACCTGATAATTCCCAGTTATGTCACCCAACATACTATTCTTATTGTTTAACCTGATTTGATTACTTTTTTTCCCCTTTATCAGCTGCACCTGCAGCATGTGGGCTCATAGTTCCCTGACCAGGGATGGAACCCACAACCCCTGCATTAGAAGTGCAGAATCTTAACCACTGGATCACTCGGGATTAGATTTCTGACACTTGAAAATGAAAGTTCTTGACAATATAACAAAAAAATATACAGTTAAGTTTTAAAATGTCTGTACCAACTCATATGAAAAACCCTGGACAGATTTTAATAATATTTAAGTGGGACTACCCTAGTGCTACAGTGGATAAGAATCTGCCTGCGAGAATCTGTAGGGGACAGTGGTTCGATCCCTGGTCTGGGAAGATTCCCCATGGTCATGGAGCAACTAAGCCTGTGAGTCACAACTACGGAGCCTCAGAGCCTGTGCTCTGCATCAAGAGAAGCCACTGAAACCAGAAGCCTGCGCAACGTAACTATAGAGAGTAGCCCTCTCACAGCACACAGAGAAAGCCTGGGACAGCAAAAAAGACCCAGTGCAACTGAAAATAAATAATTAAAAAAACAGTATTTGTCCATGTATGGCAGAAATCAACACAATACCGTAACGCAATCATCCTTCAGTTAAAAATAAATTAATTAAAAATAGTAATGATAATATTTAAGTGGGCTTATTCAAAATATAGGCCTTGAGCCACGCTCACTTTGAGACATTCTGGTGGGGCAGGGCACATAAGAGAGAGGAGTCATCTGCAGAGCAGTCAAAACCAAGACATAAGAGGCAGTACAATTTTACTCCTTGAGAGAGTCCACATGATGAAAAGGAGAAAATCAAGCTGGTTTCAAGGGAGCCATAAACAAAATTCAGAGAGGCAGGAGCTCCAAACTGCAGGCACTGGTTTGTGACTGAACCTCTGATCAAGCAAGCAGCTCAAGGTAGCACCCTCCAGATAAGATTTAAAGACGGTTAAGATTTTCCTAGACATACCAGGGAAGCCAATAAAAAATAAGTTGTTTGATATATTTTATAAACTGCACTATAAAAAAAAATACTACAAGTTAGCACTTTGTAAGAGGCTTTCCCTCATAGAAGAAAACAGTCCTTTTTCCTCAATACAAAACCCTACCTTATACCTATGGCTGATTCATGCTGATGTATGGCAGAGGGCAACACAGTATTACAAAGTAATTATCCTCCAATTAAAAAAAATAAATTAAAAAAATACAGTAACAAAAAAAACCCTCCCTAAATTAAAAAACTAACCAAATAATTCTTAAACAGTAATAGTAAATATTTATGAGTTATGAGCCAGGCTCTATATTAAGCAGCTGAAGTGCACTAGCTGATTTCTCCCTACAAACATTAGAGGTCAGTTCAGTTTAGTCGCTCAGTTGTGTCTGACTCTTTGCGACTCCATGGACTGCAGCACACCAGGCTTCCCTGTCCATCTTGAACTCCCAGAGCATGCTCAAACTCATGTCTGTCGAGTCAGTAATGCCATCCAACCATCTCATCCTCTGTCGTCCCCTTCTCCTCCTGCCTTCAATCTTTCCCAGCATAAGGGACTTTTCCAGTAAGTCATTTCTTCACATCAGGTGGCCAAAGTATTGGAGTTTCAGCTTCAGTATCAGTCCTTCCAATGAATATTCAGAGTTAATTTCCTCTAGGACTGATTGGTTTGATCTCCTTGCTGTCTAAGGGACTCTCAAGAGTCTTCTCCAACATCACAGTTTAAGATCACAGCATCACAGGATCAATTCTTCAGCACTCAGCTTTCTTTATAGTCCAACTCTCACATCCATAGATGACTACTAGAAAAACCGTAACTTTGACAAGACGGACCTCTGCTGGCCAAGTCATGTCTCTGCTTTTTAATATGCTGTCTAGGTTGGTCATAGCTTTTCTTCCAAGGAGTAAGTGTCTTTTAATTTCATGGCTGCAGTCACCATCTGCAGTGAGTTTGGGGCCCAAGAAAATCAAGTCTGTCACTGTTCCCATTGTTTCCCCATCTATTCGCCACAAAGTGATGGGACCAGAAGCCATGATCTTAGTTTTTTAATGTTGAGCTTTAAGCCAGCTTTTTCACTCTCCTCTTTCACTTTCATCAAGAGGCTCTTTAGTTCCTCTTTGCTTTCTGCCATAAGGGTGGTGTTATGTGCCTATCTGAGGTTATTCTTATTTCTCCCTGCAATCTTTATTTCAGCTTGAGCATAAACATTAGAGGTAGGTCCTAAATTACTGTGTTCCTCTTATAGATAAAGCAACTGAGCAACAGGACAGGAATTCTCCCACAGCTAGCTAACTGGGAAAAGTGATGGAAGTGGGATCTAAACCAGGCCATCTGACTCTAATGATCCCATACTTAGCCATTCATTCTACTGAGCTTACATTTGTAAAACACCAAGTTATTCTGGAATACTGGTAATTTTTTCCCCTGAAAAGAATTTTTCAAAATGATTTAAGAGGTTCTCTATCAGACACCTACTGTGGGATGGACTATTAATAATCCATAAGAACCTGTCAGAATTTACATCCTGCCTTGTGAATTATCGCAGTTGAAGGGGAAAAAAATGGGAACTGAAACAGGAAGAAGCCTTTACAGAAAATGGAAAACATTAAATTGTAAGGGTTTTTGTTTTGTCTTATTCTGAGCCTAAGAAGGAAGATGTGGTATAATGTTAGCACGATCATCTAAGATTTTGGCCACCATGACTAAGAATGTAAATCTTTGTCACTATTGATATAATGCAACTCTGTGTTCATGCATATAACTAAACAATTTCTTAAATGAGGTAAGACGGAAACAGTTAAGTGAAACTTAAAGTCCAAAGTCTAAAAGCTATTGAATTCAACCCACTCAATCAGAACTTGCTGAATTATATTTTGTCTGCTGATACTCAGATGAGTGGCAGTGGAAGAAAGAAAAAGAAACTCAAAGTAAGAAGCAAAGAACTGAATTCAAAGATTATGTCATTAAACTCCAGGTATTTGATACAGTGAATAGATCAGAGGTAATCTCAGTTCCATATTTACTTGTGATTTTCACCTTTCCCCATTATTTACCAATACTGAATTTACTATAACAAAGCCTGGCTTAAAAAACATAATTTCACATTCCTATAGCAGCAGATCAGTAACACGGATTCCATAGCATAAGCATGTCCATAAGCTAATAGACAGTCATTCCTCCAGAGAAAAGGAGTCAAAGAGAAATACAAGTAATTCATGTTAGTAAAAAGTTTCTAAGGATAGAAGAGCCTGGCAGGCTACAGTCCATGGGGTTGCAAAGAGTCGGACACGACTGAGCAACGTCACTTTTTCTTTTTCACTTTCTTTCAAGGGCACAGGAACCATACCCTGGGCACCAGCGCATCCTGCTTGGCGATTCTACACCATGGAGTTAGTTACAATTCATTTTCTTCCCTTCTAGAAGTAAAGAATCATTAGAGTTGTCTCAAGCATTCACCATTTCGAACAGAAGACGAACAAGCTTCTCAGACTCTCCTCTGTATTTTGAAGTCAGAGTTGATGAAGAGACATTGAAGAATGTTGTCTTACATTCCGTTGCTACTGCCTTAGCAAGGAGGGTCTTTCCTGTGCCAGGTGGGCCCACCATTAACACTCCCTGTTGGGAATATAACAGTGTCAGCAAAGGGTTTATCTGCCGTTGTTCTAATTCACAAGAATCCCATTACTAAGAATCAGTCTTCAACCAACTTACATGTAATACTGAGATAAGTAAAAGGCAAAGATAAACAGAAGGATACTTTATCACAAATTTACTTTTTGCATTACAAAAGTAAGGTAATTACATATTATTAAAAATTTGGAACTAAGAGATGAGAAAAACTATAATCCATATTATAGTACTGATATCATACCCTAACACAGGTACCGTTAGGATCTAGATATATTTCCTGCTAGTCCTTTTGCTCAAACAAATTAGTTGATTTTTTTTTTAACATAGTTGTACTCAAGGTATGTCTAGAATTTTGTATCTTGCTTATCACTTAACATTTCAAGAATTCCAAAAAACAAGTACAGAATGAGCCATTAGCACATTTCCCAAATCCAGGAGTTTTTTGGACACTTCTCCAATCAGCACGTGACTTTTACGAAGTACTCATTAGGGCTTCCCTGGTGGTTCAGTTGTAAAGAATCCGCCTCCCAATGCAGGGGACACGGGTTCAGTCCCTGCTCTGGAAAGATCCCACATGCTGCAGGACAGCGAAGCCCAGGCACCACAACGGCCAAGCCTGTGCCCCAGAGCCTGGGAGTTGCAACAACTGAGCCTGAGGGCTGCAGCCACTGAGGCCTAGGCACATTCCTAGAGCCCGTGCTCTGCAACAAGAGAAATCACTGCAATGAGAAGCCCGTGCACCGCAACTAGAGAGCAGCCCGCTACTTGCTTCATCTAGAGAAAGCCCACGTGCAGAAATGAAGACCCAGTGAAGCCATATATAAATATACTTTTTTAAAAAGGAGTACTCATTAGATGCAGATACGTCTTATTAATTTCTTAAGAACAATTCCAAGAAATACAGATACAAGTTCTGCAACACAACATGTAAAATGGAGTATTTTTGTATTTAGGCAACTTGTTCACATTTGCAAATATAAGT
This sequence comes from Cephalophus harveyi, assembly GCA_006410635.1. Taxonomy (NCBI): domain Eukaryota; kingdom Metazoa; phylum Chordata; class Mammalia; order Artiodactyla; family Bovidae; genus Cephalophus; species Cephalophus harveyi. The sequence goes on from SJYT01057071.1 coordinate 287,581, forward strand.
TCATTATAAATCTGCTATGTGTATATCTTTTCCAAGATCACACTGCATCTGTTTCCTATTCTGGAAACCTTGCAATAGTTTTTCGTCTGAATAACACAACATATTTAAATTTCTCTGTACCTGCTCTATGTTCTACTCCCCCTTCCCTCAACACAGGTAAATACTGGCTCTCTACACAACACATTTGCCATTTGCTTTGACAATGCTGTTACAGTAAGAAACTTACTTTCCATGGTCTCCTAATGCCTTTAAAGAATTCTGGCATCCACATTGGTAACACCACAGCTTCCTTAAGCAACTTTTTAGCTTCTACTAAATCAGCAATATCATCCCTGAAAGAGAAGATATTTGATTAAAACCTTAGCTCACATATTTAATTCAGTGTAGTCATTCTTGAGAGTCACTGAAAGCACATGATTTTATGTTGCTGACAGAATGTGAAGTTTCTTTTTAGGCATGCGTGAACTAACACATTGTGACGAGGTTTCTGCCACACCAGCCAGTATATAGAAAGGGCACAATCTGAATCTTCAAGTCTTGGCAGTAATGATTTTCATCTTGGTGAATGAGAACACAGGTCTATAGGCCTACTCTTTATTATTATGCCATCTTAAATTTCTGTTCTTAAAATGCTCATTCCATAAATTCCATAGTTTAGAAATAATGAGCCCACTAAAAAAAACAAACAAACATAAGAATAAATACAGCACAAAGCAGACACAGGTTGTAATTCAGCTGCTTCGCCCCCTACTCTACCAAGAGGTGGACAGCAAGGTTAATAGAGACTGCCACGAAATCATCAACAACGAGCCCACCGCCACCACTGCAGCTACTAGGACACATGGCATGATATTATATTATGATATATGACATGATGATATATTTTAAAATATCCCCCACACTATAAGTTTTAACAAAAAATATATAACTGAATGTGCCTAACCTTGTGGGAAATGGAACTTTAGAACCTGTGATAAATTATAGTTCTTTGATTAGATATAATATTTATTTTTTAATAATTCATTGAAGTATAGCTGATTTACAATGTTGTATTAGTTTCAGGTATACAGAAGGGTGATCCAGTTAAACATACATAGAGTATCTTCATTTTTTTTTTAAGATTCTTTTCCCTTATGGATTAGTACAAAATATTAAGTATGGTTCCCTGTGCTATATAGTAGGTCCTTGTTGGTTATGTATTTTATATATATCAGTGTGTAATATGTTAATCCCAAACTTCTAATTTTATAATATTAATAAAGTTGAGAACCACTGCTCTAAGTAATAGGATATAGGAGCAATATGTATTTTATAAACCTAAAGATAACCAGCAATACATATGCATAAGAATGACTGCCATTTTACCTTTAAAGAATGTCCCAAAAAGAAGATGAAAATTTTGTGATCTTGTTCACATTCCGTACACAGGATTTTTAAATTTAATAAAATTTTTTTTATGTCATTAAATTAAAAATTTTTAAACAAAAACTGGTACAGCCTGAATCAAAGTGAAGTCTTTCATTATGGGTCTTCCAGTTCTATTCTCAAAGACTGATCTTCAGTGCATGCCCATTTCTGTTCCAAAAAGCAACATCCAATCGTTTTGCTGTGCTATAACTTACCATCGAACATTGGGATTCTGAGAAATTATATCCCTTTCCAAAGCTTCTACTAAGTCCTTATCATACCCAGTACTATCAAATTTATTTGTCTCTGGTTCTGTAGCTGCAGCAGGTGATTTGTTCTACACAAATAGAAGAAAAAAAACATGAGCTTATGATGACCTCAAACACTGTATTTCATTTCTATGAATCAGAAACAAAGATTGGACTCAAGTGACATTTTTATAAAAGATAATGTAACAGTACAAGTAATAAGGACAGAATCAAAGACTGTTAGGTCATCATTCGACATCAACATCAGTTTCATACTGAATTTTTATTTTTATGTAAAAAGTATGACAATGGTGTTAAACAAAAATATTATGCATATGAACTGACAACAGAAAAAATTAATATTGAGATAAATTGTGGTCACTAGTGAATATTAGATATGTATATTTATCTCAAAGCTTCAGAAGAGATAAGGTTAAAAACAGATGGTTTCTTTAGGTAAGATAATAGGTCAATCTTTAACACCTACTCAGTTCCTACTGATGCTCCAAAAACACCTTTTGATGATTCCCATACTCCCCCAAGAGACACCTCAGCCCTTAGAAGAGATTTCCTCCCATCCTCTGTGATGTCAGTCATTAGGGCCACAAGGCTGCATGCTAAAGCACTCCAAGGCCCAATGACAAACTCACAGGACACTGCAGGATATCTTAAACTTTTGAGAGAAACACAGAAACATCTATTTGAACACTGGGTGGACTGCCAGCTCAATGAAACCTAATAGAGAGTCCATAAACAGACCCATACAAAATTCCCCCCAAATTTTGGAGAATGGTATAAAAATTTTATTGACATTTATATTATTTATAATGTATTTATTTCCACTGCACAGCCTAGAGACTCAGTTATTATATATATATATATTCTTTTTCATATTCTTTTCCATTATAATTTATCACAGGATACTGAATATAGTTCCCTGAGCTATAATAAATCCTTTTCAACAAATGGTGTTGGAGCAACTGAATATGTATGGGCAAAAAATGAACCTTGACCTAAGCCTCACACTTTACATAAAAATCAACTCAAAACAGATCATGGAGTTACATGTAAAACATAAAATGATAAAAATTTAAGAAAAAAAATTTTTTTAATTGGGATCTAGGGATAGGCAAAGAGTTAAGAACCTGACAACAAGAATACAGTCTATAAAAGGAAATCCTGGACTTTACCAAAATTAAAATCGTTTGCCTTGTGAAAGATCCTGCTAAAACAATGAAAAGACAAACCACACACTTAAAAAAAAAATCTGCAAAATGCATATCTGACAAAAAACTAATCTCTAAAATATATAAAGAACTCTTAAAACTCAACAGTAACCAAAACAGTCATTTGTATAATGGGCAACAGACCTGCCCATTACAGAAGAGACATTTCTCTGAAGAGACTTGGTTCTGTGCTCTTGCTTCCTTTTCCTAAGTCAGCTCGCACAGCGACTGTTTAGAAGAGTAGACTAACTCAGCACAGGCTGCTGGACTGTGGAGAAGGACGGCACTGGGGACCTCACATTTGCTGTAACCCAGTGATTACTTTGCCCAGCTGGTGTGGAGGGGCCTTTTGGTACAACAAGCCAAACAAATGATCGGTGCTTTACCATTTCATAGACAAGGTTTGTGCCTCGGTCAAGGGAGTGGGGAGGTGGAAGAGAGAGGACTGAAACTAAATTTTTAGAGTCCTATCTGCTTCTTACTGCACACTCAAATAATATTAACTAGCACTGAAATCTTGGTTTATAAAGCTCATTCCTCACTAACAGGAATCAGGGAACTAACAGGAACATTGTTTCCTAGAGAAACAAGGGTAAATACAGGAGGAGCCTGGAACACTCTATTTTTTAAGAGAATGGTGAGTACATGTTAAAAAGACTTAAGATCCAGCTTCAAGGGTCTCCCGCTCCTCAAATCTTGGACAATTTAAGCATCAGAAAGATAGTAACAAATTTTAATTCACTGAATAAAATAAGAATCCATGAGTCCATACAGATAAAATTAAATAAAGGGGAAGAGATAGAGCTTTTTCTTACAATTCAAAGTCAATTAATTAAAGAAGAGAAAATAGCATTAGAAAATGATTCTTCAGTTGTCAGAGGAATAGCATTCAGGCAAGAACTCCTGGATGCTGAAACAAATAAAATTTTGATGAGAAATAGGATATTTATATAATCTCAAAAGTATCTCCCCACAAATGACTATAAAGGGAGAAGGAGTAACTTTATAGTGGAGAGACTTGGCAGACGCCATCCTAACCAAGTGATTCAGTTTATCACCAGTAACAGAGCAATAAACATCCTGTGTGCCTCCTTATATGATACGCTGAGGAGAACAAAACTTCACTTCAGTGGCACCCCTGCCAAGAATGCACAGCCTTAATCTAATCACAAGGAAACATGAGGTGAACCCAAACTGAGCAACATTCACAAAATAACTCTTTAAAAAGGCCAAAAAAGATAAAGGCTGAGGAAATGTTCACATTAAAAGAGGCTAAAGAAACGTGACAACCAAATGCAACATGTGCTTCTATACTGGGTCCTGACACAGGGCAGATGGGGGGAAAAGTTATAAATGACACTATTAGAGTAACTGGCAAAATTTTATAAAAGTCTGTGGATTAGATAACAGTACTGTATCAATGCAAAATTAATGATTTTTGATCACTGCTTTGTGTTTGTGGGAAAAAAATGTCCCAGTATTTAGAAAACTGACACTAAAATATTTAAGGGTAAAAGGGCATGATTTCTACAACTTACCTACCCTCAAAGCTTCAGGAAAAATCAAGTATACAGAGAGTAAATGATAAAGCAAAAAGGGTAAAATATTAATAACTGATAAAAATGGATAAAGAGTATGTTTCTTTACTACCAAGATAGAAAGTTACAAAAAGCAACCAAAATATTTGCTGAATACTGAGTAGGAAAAATCCTATCCCAGGTGCAGTGTGACTATGGTTTTATTATAGTAGCAGATTTAATTCCTAAAAATTATTAAAATTTGTACAGTCTTCACTTTTAAGGTAAATAAATGACTTTTTAACTTGTAAAAATCAGTAGCATTTACCTTTTCTTCTCTTCCTTTATTCTGTTCCTTCTTTTCCCGACTACGAACAGCTTTCCCTCTGTCATTGTGAAGACTGTGTGCGGATGGACGGTGAACTCTGACAGCTGTACTTGGACGGTTACCCTGTGGTTTAGGGTCGCTATACTGAGAAGACTGGCGTTTCCTAGGTCCTGGTGATGGTCTAATCAAAGACAAGATCATGAAAGTCATAATCAACTCTTGGAGTTGGTACAAATATAGATGAACACACACAGTGTGTAAATCAATCCATGACTTGAAGCAATGGCAATAACTGAACACAAGATAGAACTGCAGGTCACTGGAATCTAAGATCTAGCTCGGAAGCCGGACCTAACTGTCTGTGGTGCAGTATGGTTATATGGCAGAAATAACAGAAGGCAAGTGATCATCACCTCTCTTTTGAAATGAAACACCTGTTCTATATCAAGGATAAATGAAAAATAGCCTGATTCTTGAAAACTGAAAAGAGAGCAAGATAATCAAAGAAGGGAGTTTTATCAAGAGAAAGAACAAAGCAAGGTGTAGAAATCACATTTATGTACTAACATACACACAGCTTGGTACCATTTTATTTAGAATATATCATAGTTCTCATGTTTTAATTAATAAAATTTAATCATTTTTCCATTAAAAAGAACTGATACAAGCACTGGCTATGGATAGTTACAAGAACTCATGTATGGTGCTTTGCCTTTATGTAGATCACTTCACCTTTATTTTTGTGGCAGAATTGAGATCTCTCAAATATTTATTAGGCTCCTACTATTATGCTTCTAGACTTGGTTGGGGTTCAGCTCAGTTCAGACGCTCAGTCGCGTCCGACTCTTTGTGACCTCATGAAACGCAGCACGTCAGGCCTCCCTGTCCATCGCCATCTCCCGGAGTTCACTCAGACTCACGTCCATCGAGTCCGTGATGCCATCCAGCCATCTCATCCTCCGTCATCCCCTTCTCCTCCTGCCCCCAATCCCTCCCAGCATCAGAGTCTTTTCCAATGAGTCAACTCTTCGCATGAGGTGGCCAAAGTACTGGAGTTTAAGCTTTAGCATCATTCCTTCCAAAGAAATCCCAGGGTTGATCTCCTTCAGAATGGACTGGTTGGATCTCCTTGCAGTCCAAGGGACTCTCAAGAGTCTTCTCCAACACCACAATTCAACAGCATCAATTCTTCGTCGCTCAGCCTTCTTCACAGTCCAACTCTCACATCCATACATGACCAGTGGAAAAACCATAGCCTTGACTAGACGGACCTTAGTCGTCTTAGGCCGAGAGGAGCTACCCCACGTCTGAGGTTGGAGTAAGATGAGCAATAAAAACGGCAGGGGAGTCCTGCATTCAAATACCTCAGGCAGAGTTAAGAAAGAAGATACACAAGACTAGGCAAAGTGAAGTGAAGTCACTCAGTCGTGTCTGACTCTCTGCGACTCCATGGACTGTAGCCTATCAGGCTCCTCCGTCCATGGGATTTTCCAGGCAAGAGCGCTGGAGTGGATTGCCATTTCCTTCCCCAGGGGACTTTCCCGACCCAGGAAATGAACCCGGGTCTCCCGCATTGTGGGCAGACGCTTTACCGTGGGAGCCATCAGGGAACTAGGCAAATATACCAGAAAATGTGAAAGAGACCTGGTGCTGTGGCAATGGGAATGGCCTCTTGAAGACAGAAAGCAAACTGGATCCAGAAACATCCTTCTCATTTAGGAGTTGACCTAAATAAGATGGTACAACTGCAGATACAAAAATGCATGAGGAAAAGCAAGAAAGCAAGATGAGCTTAATCTACATAAAGGTCATAAAGACACAAACTGTAAAGATACAGTGATAAACACTAAAGGATGATACTGGAGCTTCCCTGGTGGTCCAGTGGTTAAGAATCTGCCTGCCAATGCAGGGACACAGGCTCAGTTCCTGGTCCAAGAAGATTCCACATGACTCGGAGCAACTAAGTCTGTGCTCTGCAACAAGAGAAGCCACTGCAAAGAGAAGCCCGCACACCACAATGAAGAGCAGCCCCCACCTGCCACAGCTAGAGAAAGCCCTCGCACAGCAACGAAGACTCAGCACAGCCAAAAAAATAAATCTTTTCTGAAAAGTGAAAAAAGAACTAAAAACAACAACAACAAAAATGATACTGAACAGATAAGCTGGTTCAGTAAGTAGATCTAAATATCACCAGTTCAAGAGGCTTGGCTGTTAGCTGACTGTCACTGATATGGTTTTAGAAAGACCAGTCTCATAATGAATAAGATATACTGATGAAAGAATCACAAAAAGCAGGGAGGCGTTATCAAGGCATAAGATGAGAGCCTAGCTTACAGAGTGATGATAAAAGTATAAAAGACACACTGTGAAAAAAGACACCCCTAGATATCTTTCATATTGAGAAATGAGAATTTGGGAGGATGATAAAGCCAAACCAATGTACTGATTTTTGTGAAAGGATGATGAGGGTTCAATTTTGAATTCAGAAACCTGGGTAGCCAAGTAGGGATACTGTTTTAAAATATATATTTTTCCCCTTTAAAAAAAAGACACTGAAATATATTTCAGTAATAAAGAATTTGAAAAAGTCGCTTGTGTGTGTGTATGTGTGTTTGTGTGCATGCGTTAGTCACTTAGTTGTGTCCAACTCTTTGCGATCCCGTGGACTAGAGCCCGCCAGGATCCTCTGTCCACGGGGATTCTCCAGGCAAGAATACTGGAGTGGATGGCCATTCCCTTCTCCAGAGGAACTTCCCAACCCAGGGTTAGAAGCCTGGTCTCCTGCATCGCAGGCAGATTCTTTACCGTTTGAGTAGTTCAAATGGTAAAAGTCACCTGTATCCCCACTATCCAGAGTTAACCACTTTAACAGTTTATTTTCTTGTGGTTGCCTTTCACTTAAACAAAACTGGAACCATTATACATACCTATTCCCTGGAGGAGGAAATGGCAACCCACTCCAGTATTCTTGCCTGAGAATCCCATGGACAGAGGAGCCTGGCGGGCTACAGCCCATGGGGTTGCAAAGAGTCGGACACGACTAAGTGACTAACACATACATACATACATATGCTCATATTTTCCTCTACTCATTATATCATGAAGCGTTTTTAGTATCCTTTCCTGTATCATTACCTCATACATGACTTTTAATGGCTAGATGGCAGTCAGTCACATAAAATGTACCACACTTCATCTACTTTTTTGGGGGGGCCAAACCACGTGGCTTGCAGAATCTTAATTCCCTGACCAGGGATCAAACCTGTGCCACCTAGAGTGGAAGCAGAGTCCAAATCACTGGCACACCAGGAAAGTCCCTTTATCTACTTCTTACTGCTATTCATTCATCTGAGAAATAATTTACTGAACTATTACTACTGACAGGCACTACTTTGAATTCAAGATAAAAATTAAAAAAAAAAAAACTTTAATAAAAGCCTTTACTCTCACAAGTTTACACATCAGTGTGTATGGGGGGCAGATGGGGTTTCAATGAAGAAATAAACAGTCCATCAGATGATGCTAAGTGCCATCTAAGAAAATATAATAAAGAAGGGTAGGGGATATGGAATGATGCAGGCAGGCTGATCAGAGTAGGCCTTTCTGAGGCAACATTTAAGTTGAGACTTGAAAGAAATGAGAGAACAAGCCATCACACATCTGAGCTGAAGGAAAGCTGAGTGCAGAGAACTGAAGTGCTTGCATCTGACTTGCTCAAGAAGGCAGAGCTGCAGGCACTGAGGCCACAGAGGTGGTGGGGGCAGGGTCTCCCTGGGTGGTGCTGAGGGACATGCTGAAAAGCCTGGGTTTTATTCATTGAGATGAGAAGATGCTTGAGGGACTTCAGCTGACTTTTAAAAGAATTATACCTAATGGCTTTACACTATTTTTAATCGTTCCTCTGAAAGCCTTCAATGAACCTCCTTGTACAAACATGTTTGTGCACAGCACTAGAAGAGAAAGCAGGATCGACTGACTCTGTTCCTAAAATGGGATTAAAATTTAGGCGATGTCACAGTTACAATCCCCAACAGAGTTGAAAGAATAAGCTCTCTTAAGCATGAGTACAGATTAAGACTAACAGAAAAATAAAGAGTTTTGAGGGATATTCAGCTGAGGAAGTCAAGTTAAATAAATTACAGGAAGAACCAGATGTAGCAAGTAAAGTCAAAGAGGAGGACTTTGTAGCTAATAGCTACCCAGGGCATTTAAAATCAGAGACAAAACAAAATATGAAAGAAAGCCAGAAGCAATAAAGAGGGACCCTTCAGCTCATCATTATAGACTTTTAAAGATGAAAAGCTCATTTAACAACTTTCTACTACCCCAAAGAGAGAAACCTTCCTGCCTCCTCTTGTTAAGATTGCGGCAATCAAACAGTTCATTAAATCTGAAATCACCTGAATAATCACTGGGCACATCTATTCACTGGAAAGTTCTTATCAGTAACTGAGAAAGGAGTTATGGTGCTGTTACAGACTGAATTTCTGTATTCCTCCAAAACTCATGCTGAATTCCTAAACCCCAGTGTGATCATTTAGAGTAAGGAAGTAATTCAAGTTAAATAAGGTCATAAGGGTGGGGTCCTGATCTAAGAATTAGTGTCCTTATTAAGAGACACCAGAGAGCTTGCTGTTCCCTCTGCCATGTGAGAACACAGAGGGGAGGTCAGCTACTTAAGACTCCTCACCAGAAACCAAACTGGCTCGCACCTTAAGCTTGGACTTTCTATAGCTTTACAACTGTGAGAAATAAGTTTCTGTTGCTTAAGTCACCCAGTCTGTGGCATTTTGTTAGGGCAGCCAGAGTGACTAGTACAAGGGCCAAATGATGATTCCCCAGGAGGAGGGATAAAAAGAAAGTTAAGCGGGAGTAAAACATATTTATAGGCAAGATAAAATAAAAACACAACTTCATGCATCTTTTATTAGTTCTACTTTGGAAATTAAGAAAAAGTAAACATAGATGTGGAAAATTTTTCAATATATTTATAATAAGAAAAAAGGGGTTAACTATTGTAGGTTATATCCCTTAAAAGTACAGCAAACAACCCTTTAAAAACAGCAAAGAATAGGGTTTAAGATGGCTTATAAATTACCTATGCTTAGCTAACTATAAAGAGCAAGTTACTTTACCTATCTAAGCTTAAGTTTCCTCATCAGAAATTGGGGCTAACAGTTTAGTACCTACCTTCTAAGTTTGTTTTGAGGATTAAATAATATATGTAAAGCAACTGCCATGGTATTCGGCAACACAGTAAATGTACAGCAATTGTTTACTGGTGCTGCTAAGTCACATCAGTCATGTCTGACTCTGCGACCCCATGGACTGCAGCCTACCAGGCTCCTCCGTCCATGGGAGTTTCCAGGCAAGAGTACTGGAGAGGGGTGCCATTGCCTTCTCCGCAACTGTCTACTATTAGGATTAAAAAAAAAAAAGATACAAAGTTATATATTATGGGTATAGTACAACTACAACTATGAAAATAAACACTGTATAAAGGACTAGAAGTTGCACTAGGATGACTACATGATTTCACCTCTACTTTTATGAATTTTCCTGTTTTTCTTTAATGAGCCTACTGCTGTAGTTTTGGGGTTTTTTTTTTGTGTGTGTGAATTCTAAAATAAAATAGAATACACACACACACACATAAAAGTATTTCAGTGTAAGGGTAAAATGTAGTAAACATTCAGAAGGTATCACCATCAATAACAGAGTATTAGTACTTTTATCTGGAGCTGAAGAAAATGAAAGTGGCTAAAAACAATCAATGCCCATTAGTCAGTCCTAAACTGGAGGAGAAACACTTCTGTTCAGCACTTCTTAAAGTGTGATCCACCAACCACTTGGATTAGAATCGCCTACAGATTCCTGGGCTCCCCTGCTATTATACCAGACTCTCTGGGAGTGAAACCTCAGAATCCACATTCTGAATGAGTTCCCCAAGAGATCTTTATGTATGCTAGAGTTTGAGAATGACCAATATGGCAGCAAGTGCTAGCTTTGTAACCATGCACATCGGGTTCAAATCTTAACTCCACCAGCTACTAGTTTTTTGATAATGGGGAAAAGTTACCTAACTTCACTGTATCTCAACTATCTTAGCTGAAATACAGAGAAAATATAACTAATTATTTGGAAGGCTTATTGTGAAAAATAAAATAACATGTGTATTCTGTATTAGTGCTCAGAACCACATGAGTACTGAATATCTAGCACCTGTCATAAAATATAGTCAAGGAGTAACAGTTGCAATGATAGAATCTTAAACATCTAAAAAGCACCTGAGCAATGTTTTAATACAAGGCTCTCAAACTAGTTAAGGGGCAAAGAAACTGAAAGTCACTGTTCTTTGTAGAATGCTATTTATACACTGCTGCTGCTGCTGCTAAGTCGCTTCAGTCAGTGTCTGACTCTGTGCGACCCCATGGACTGAAGCCCACTAGGCTCCTCCGTCCCTGGGATTTTCCAGGCAAGAGTACTGGAGTGGGTTGCCATTGCCTTCTCCACTATTATACACTAATATATTTAAACCCACAATACAAACTAGGAAATCTATTGTGTGAGTAAAATAGATAAATGACATCCATTTGCACTCCTGTCAGTTAAAAAAACATGCAGTGGATCTAAGCATAATCGGCTCTTTTGAGCATTTCAGTAAATATAAACTTTCACTAATCATTCACTTGCTGGCACCAGGTAATAGGAATCTGGAAATAAAAATGTCAGAATAAAACCTACAATTGAGAACATTTTATCTTTTTTTCCTGTTAACTAAGAAGCCCACTTTTCCATTTTAGCAGCAGTGTAGCCTGATAAACAGCAGTGTTCTGTGACAGCTTTTTGAGAACTACTGTTTCAGTCTAATTTCCTCACTTTACGTAACAAAATCTGAGGTATAGAATGGTTATATGCTTTTCCCTAAGCTACAGATAGTGGCAAAGATAGACTTACAGTCCAGATATTTCAATCTCCATCCCCATGTTCCTTCCAAAAGGTGTATCTCTACTACTTTGAGCTCATTCACAAAAGTATGTCTACCTAAATTTCATTTACTGAAATGGGTCACAGAATCACACAATACACAATTTAAGTTACAAACGGTATTTAAAAAAACAAACCCTCTCCCATTCCCGTCTCTCAGCCCCTCAGTTCTCCTCCTAGACTGGACCAACGTGGTCAGTTCTCTATGTCGGTTTGCTTCTTAAAGAGTCCCCACTTACCTTCGTTCGGCAGGTACGGGCAAGGACCAGACTTCTCCCTCAGACGCTGGAAGCTCGTGTTGTGCAGCTTTTAATGGAGTGCTGTCTAGTTTAAAGCTCTCTAGTGTTTTCATGATATCCTTAACGTGCTTCGCTTCCACATTTATTTCCTGCCAAACCTAATTTCAAAGGAGAATATGGTTCTTTAAATTTCTATAACTAATACATCACTGCCAAATTAAGTTGGGCCATTTATTAAGAATGCTGCTGCTGCTGCTGCTAAGTCGCGTCAGTCGTGTCCGACTCTGTGCGACCCCATAGATGGCAGCCCACCAGGCTCCCCCGTCCCTGGGATTTTCCAGGCAAGAACACTGGAGTGGGTTGCCATTTCCTTCTCCAATGCATGCAAGTGAAAAGTGAAAGTGAAGTCGCTTAGTTGTGTCCAACTCAGCGACCCCATGGACTGTAGTCCACCAGGCTCCTCCGTCCATGGGATTTTCCAGTGGGTACTAGAGTGGGGTGCCTTCTCCGATTAAGAATGCCAGAAGCCTCCATTTTGACATCAGATATCCAGGAAACCATACCAAAATGTTTTGTTGAAAATTTAATAATGGTTCATAAATTATTTTTAATTAAAAAATTAATTCTGATAAAATGAATTAAGTGTTCTGGCTAATTAGGCCATTGTTACTGGCTTATAACGATGTGCATTATAAGTCAAAGTGCATAACAAATTTAAAAGTTAGCTGTACCTTTAAAGTTTGGTAAAAATATTACTTCTGCAAGTTGTGCTTTGATGGTTCTTATGCTACTTAACTGACTTTAAAAACACTCATCAGAATTGACTAATTTCACAATTCACTAATGGAACGCATCCCACAGGTTGAAAAATAAAGCTTCAGAAAATAAATGGCTCAATTTACATACAACCTATATATATATATTTTTAAAGCTGCCTTGACAACTTTAAAATGATATATATTTCATATATATATATATACACACACATATATATATGAAAGAAATGAAGCTAGCAATGTTTGGTTTTAAAACTAAATTATTTAAATATCCTTTCTATTTCTCTGCCTTTTTTTTTTTTTTTGAACACATTTAATCTTGGCATTTCCCTGGTGGTCTAGTGGTTAAGACTTCCCTTTCCAATGCAGGGGGTGCACGAGTGCAGGTTCAGTCCCTGTCTGGGGAGTTAAGATCCTACATGCTTTGGGGCCAAAAAATCAAAACATAAAATGGAAGCAGTGTTGTAACAAATTCAATAAAGATTTTAAAAAATACACTCAATCTTTTATTTATATTTATTTTTGGCCATAGCACGTACCTTGCAGGTTCCCACAACAGGGATTGAACTTGTGTCTCCTACAGTGGAAATGTGGAATATTAACTCCTGGATAGCTAGGGAATTTCCAATGTAAATATTCTTATAAAAAACTTTAGACTTCTTAAGTAAAAGTTGCTGGCCTAAGAACAAAAGGTCTTAAAACTCTTTCAGTGGCAAATTTAAGACACTTTACAAAAGTGTCTTAAATTAGAAGTGTTTCCCTTTCTAATGGAAAATATGAAGAGGCAGATTTAAGGAAAGAAGTTAAGTTCAAAGAGGTAGGCTATTTTTCTGTTAAAGAAATTAAGGACAAATATGGAATACTATTTAAAAGGCAGTTTAGTAGAACTTGAGGGTAATATTCTATCTAGAAGATCAGCTCAAAAAGACTACTAATTTCTATAACATTTCTCTCCTGGGACATTGCTGAACCTTATTATAAATGACACATCCAACTGGACGTGTAAGCTCTATAATTTCTACCTAGAAATTTCTTCCCTCACGGCTCAGTGATAAAGAATCCACCTGCAGTGTAGGAGCCGCAGGACACTGGGGTTCCATCCCCAGGTCGGGAAGACCCTCTGGAGGAGGGCATGGCAACCCACTCCAGTATTCCTGCCTGGAGAATTCCAGGGACTGAGAAGCCTGGTGAGCTATAGTCCATGGGGTCGCAAAGAGTCAGACACAACTGAAGCAACTTAGCAAGCACATAAATTTCTACTGCTCCTCAGTGGCTAAAATTCCTAATATGGGATTCAAGTATGGTCTGATTTATGATGTTCTATAAGGAAGACGGTACATGTGAGATTCAGGTGTCATCTGCAGTTTCAACAATGGCTTAATAAAGTCAATTCTAATTTTACCAGGTCAAAATGTGATCTAGAAAAAAATTTCAAAACCATTCCTATTAGATTCCAAAAATTAGAGTAATTGAGTAGAACTCATCATACTGATGATGGTGAATATGACACACTGTTTTAAGTAACATTATATACAAATTCATATAATAAATTATACAGTTTTAATGCATAGCTTCAAAAGCACTATCTATTTAAATCTGAGTATTTTAAACCACTGAAACAAACAGTAGTCAAGAATCTTACCTGTTGCCATTTCTGCTGGAGGTATGTATCTTTGACTGAGTACAGATACTTGTTCATTTGGTCAAGAACTCCCTGATAATAGACCATTGCAGAGTCGTAATTTCCCAGCAATGCATATTCACGGGCCAACTTTACATTCTCACTAATCATAAGAAGACTCATGCTCAATTACAAGCTAAAAAAGAAAGAAACATTTTATATTGTCTTTTAAAAATAAGTACTACAAAGAGTTTTTTAAAAACATACTTTCCAAGGATCCCTGAAGAAGCTTGCTTTCACACATACTACATTTTCTATCTCTGTACATTTGCTTATGATAATTTCCACTCCTTCAGAGAAATTTCTTTTAGTTCCCACAGTCAAACCCTACCTATGTGTCAAAGTCCCACTCAGATCAGTAGCAATTTTCCCAGTATGTCTACCTTCCAAAATTGTCAGTTCAGAATAAGCCCTCCCCCTTCTAAAGTCTCCCGGTACTTGACTGGAGGCCTTCATCTCAAGGCACTTGTCCACCTTGAATCTCTGAGAGCAGGAAAAGATCTAAGTTGGTAACTTCAGTGCATGAAATACAAGTCTTATGGAATATCTGCAGAACAAATGTAGAATGTTAGATGCTTTTCTTGGAAGGCAGTGTGAAACAGAGAAAACACATGTTTTGATGTTAGGAGAGTCTTGGTAGAACTGTAATCCTGCCACCTTTGTCAAGCCCTTTATCTTTTCTGAACCTTAGTTTTTAAATCTGTAAATTGGGATTGTTACTACTTCTTTTTGTTCTTAACCACACCACACAACTTGTGTGTGGTTCAATCCAACAGGGATTGAACCTAGGCTCTCAGCAGTGAAAATGTGGAGTCCTAACCACTGGACTACCAGGGACTTCCTGAGTAACCATACTTCCAAGAGTTGCACTATGAGGAATAAATGACTATTTAAAGTAGCCAGCACACTACTTGGCAAAGAGTAGGTCTTCAATAAATGCTAACTGTACCTTCCCTGAAACTTTCCAAATGCAAAAACCAAGCATAGTCTTTGTACTTAGTAACATGTGGGTATATGGATATGGGGTTTTCATAGGTGGGTTTTTACTTACCCTCCAGACAGCAGATAATTTCAATGACATAAAAATTGGTCCAGAAAATAAGAGAAAACTGATCAACTTTTTATGAGGTAGAAAGTGAAAGTGTTAGTCGCTCAGTTGTGCCCGACTCTTTGTGACCCCATGGACTGTAGCCCGCCAGGCTCCTCTGTTCATGGAATTCTCCAGGCAAGAATACTGGAGTGGGTTGCCATTCACTTCTCCAGAGGATCTTCTTGATCTAGGGATCGAACCCACATCTCCTGTGTCTCCTGCACCGAAGGTGGATTCTTTACCGGCTGAGCCACCAGGAAGCCACCACCTCAATTTTGAAAACTAATTAAGAACAATACAAAGCCTATTTCACTTAGGACCATGATGTGATAATCTTAAATAAAACATTAGCTAATTAACAATGTATCAACAAGGACACGCATACACGTGCACAACACACACCCATATACTCCACGATTAAGAAGGTTTATCCCAGGAATGCGAGGATAACCTAAGATCAGCAAATCCACCTTATAATTCCTCACACTAACGGACAAAAGGGCTTCCCTGGTGGCTCAGAGGTTAAAGCATCTGCCTCCAATGCGGGAGACCCGGGTTCGATCCCTGGGTCGGGAAGATCCCCTGGAGAAGGAAATGGCAATCCACTCCAGTATTCTTGCCTGGAGAATCCCATGGATGGATCGCAAAGAGTCGGACACGACTGAGCGACTTCACCTTCAACGGACAAAAGAACTTCATACAAAAACGAGTAGCACATAAATGGCAATTTATGAAGGGGAAACCCAAATGGTTAACAAGTACAGATACTAGTAATAGAAGAATAAAGAATAAAGTGTGAGAGACCTCTTTTACATTTACTAGATTAAAAAAAAAAATTAGTACTGGCAAGAATTTGGGGAAAAAGACATCCCCTCACATACAATCTGTGGGCATAAACTCCTACAGTCATTTTGGAGAGCGATCTGGTAGTACTTAAGAGAAATTATGTACGCAGCTATCCTATGATGCTGCCACCCTACTTTTCTATAAATATTCCAGGCGAAGTTTCACACAGACCCACCAACGAACTTGCTTTCGGATGACAAAACTGTTTGAGATATCCAGTAGCTGGAGGTAATCTATTTCCTGCTGGGGAAAAGATAAGGAAGTATGTTGCAGGCACTAACAAATACTATGTAGCAGATGGGAAGCAATGAACAAAATGTACAAATAGCAACATGGATATATCATCAAAATACAGGGTTAAGGGAATTTCCTGGCAGTCCAGTGGTTAGGTCTTGACACTTACTGCTGGCACTTGATACTTACTGCTGACACTTACTTAGGGCCTAGGGATTTAGTCCCTAGTCAGGGAATTAGGATCCCACAAGCTGCTTGGCCAAAAAACAAACAAAAAATACAGGGTTGGGTGAAAAAAAAAACAACAAAAAACAACTTAAGACACAGAATAAAGTCTCAATCCTCAATACCATTTTATAAACTTAAAAGTACGCTATGTTTATATGTGGTATATATAAAACACTCTTTTTCAAAGGATACATACACATCCAAGAAAATAAATATATTACAGTGCCTATAGAGGGTAAGATAGGGAAATATGAGTGGATAAAGGGGTGAAGGGTAGGGTTAGGGTTAAATAACTACAACAAAAGAAGTGCCTTATGCCCATCAATAATCACGGACAGCCTGTAAGATGGCTCTCAATGACCTCTGCCTCCAGGTGTCGATACCCCTGTGTAATCATCTCCCCCTGAATGTGAGCCTGTAACAAACAGAATACACAAAAATAACGAAGTGTCATTTCTGAGATTACACTGTGACTTCTGCCTTGCTCACCGTCTTCTGCTCTCTGGCTGGACCACTCCAAAGGAAGCCCAGCTACCATGCTGTGAGTTGACCATATATAGCCTCATGAGGCAAAGATCTGACGGAAGCCCAAGGACAACAGAGAACTGAGGCCCTCAGTCCAATGGTCCAGAGACACTGAATCCTGCCAACGATGCTGTGAGGGAGCGGGGAAGTGGATCTTTCCTCAGCCGACCCTTGAGATAACTGCAGCCTTGACTGGTAGCTTGACTACCGCCTGTGAAAGACTCTGAATCAGAAGCACCCAGCTAAGTTATACCCAGAGCCTAAAGAAACAGTGAGATAATAAATGCTTGCTGCTTTAAACCATTTAGTTTTTGGGTAATTTGTTATGAAGCAATATAGCTATGAACTGACTCTATAAGTAATTCAAGACTGATCATCTGCGGTCCAAAAGAAAAGGAAAAAAAAAAAAATCCCATGACTTTCTGGAGTCATGACCACAGATACTATTCCACCTGAGTAAGAGCTCTGGGTCGGGGACCTGGCTGTCTGTTATTTTATGGATATATCCCCAGCACCACGCGGCCTCTCACAGCAGACATCGGGAAGTCTCGGAATGAGTGAGCGCTGCCAGGTTCTGTCTCACTACTAAGATGTCTCACCTTTGTCCAGTTTCTCAGCCTCAGCACTCTCACATTCCCTGATCCCCAACCCATCCCCACCACAACTGCGGGACTGCTTGGCCCTGAAGCTACATATGCCCCAGAGTGACACCCAGTCCTGGCAACAATGTAAGAAGACCACAGCTGGGGCCTGTTAGAAGCTGTTAGAAGACGTCCTGCGGGCAGAACATCCTTGATCTGGAGGAGCACGGACAGCAAACAGACTCGGGCTCTTTCTTGCTCCCCACCCCACTCCACCCCCCATTAAAAAAAAAAAAAAAGCCTTAATTATCGCCCTTTTGTTTTTCTGAGGGCCAGGGTTCGCTGTCCCAAAACTCACAGAAGTCACTCCAGGCCTTCTTTGAAGGTTTCTGTGTTATGGATACTTCTTTCTACTCAGATAAAATTCCTAAGGAGTTAATGAATGGGCATTTCCTAACAAACAAAGGTCAAGGCAACCCAAGGCCACATTAAAAATGACCTAAAAATTCTTGGTTATCAAAGAAACGATGGGCTTACTGAAAATGTATCAAAATACCACTGAAAATTTAAATGTCAGACCAAGAATATATTTTCCAATTCTTTTAGCATCTCTAAGTCTCAGACACTCTTCTCAAATGAATGTCAACATTGTAAGTTTACAGGAATCTTAAATTTCCAAATATATATCCTTAGTTGGTGCCTGCATTCTCAGTCATGTCCGACCCCACCCTGGCAGGCCGATTGTTACCACTGAGCCACCTGGGAAGCCCTGGTGGCTCAGTGGTAAAGAATCCTATCCACCTGTCAATGCTGGAGATGCAAGTTCGATCCCTGGGTCAAAAAGATCCCCTGGAGGAGGAAATGGCAACCCACATCAGCATTCTTGCCTGGGAAATCCCATGGACAGAGGAGCCTGGCAGGCTACAGTCCACGGGGTCACAAAGAGTCGAATATGACTTAGCCAATAAACAACAATATATCCTTATCACTGCCAAAATTACACTTCAGGAAGACAGAATTTGGGTCTATCTAACACAGTATCTGGCAGTACTTGAAGAAATGAATATATAGGAAGAAAAGCCCTTAGACCAAATTTTAACCACAATGAACTGAAAACACTACCTATTGATTCAATTAATAGAAAATGAGATTGTAAAATCATAAAAATTAGATTGTCCAAAAACACACTGCTGGTTTTTAAAGAGTGATTATTTAAGTTTTTCCTTTATATGATCCTTCCTGTCAGAACCACCCTTTTGCTTAAATATCCTGAGTATTTATTTTAGTTTATGACCAAATTCATTCATTTAACCTCAGTAAGATGCAACATGAAATTTTAATTCAAGTAACAGAGCCTCCTGATGAGGGTGAAAGAGGCGAGTGAAAAAGCTGGCTTTAACTCAACATTCAAAAAACTAAGATCATGGCATCTCGTCCCATTCACTTCATGGCAAATAGATGGGAAAAGTAGAAACAGTGACAGATTTTATTTTCTTGGGCTCCAATATCACTGCAGACTGTGACTGAAGCCACGAAATTAAAACACTTGCTCCTTGAAAACCTAGACAGCACATTAAAAAGCAGAGTCATTAGTTTGCCGTAGTCTGCATAGTCAAAGCTATGGTTTTTCCAGTCTTTCTGTATGGATGTGAAAGTTGGATCATAAAGAAGCCTAAGTCCTGAAGAACTGAGGCTTTTGAACTGTTGTTGAAGACTCTTGAGAGTCCCTAGGACAGCACGGAGATCAAACCAGTTAATCCTAAAGGAAATCACTTGGCAGGAGAGATGCTGAAGCTGAAACTCCAATACTGTGGCCACCTCGTGCGAAGAACCGACTCACTGGAAAAGACCCTGATGCTGGGAAAGACTGAAGGTGGGAGAAGGGGACGACAGGATGAGATGGCTGGATGGCATCACCGATGCAATGGACAGGAGTTTGGGTAGGATCCCGGAGTTGGTGATGGACAGGGAGGCCTGGTGTGCTACAGTCCATGAGGTCGCAAAGAGTCAGACACGACTAAGCGACTGAAGTGAACTGATCTGAGGAGAAGGGTCGACAGAGGATTAGATGATTGGATGGCATCATCGACTTAACAGACATGAGTCTGAGCAAACTCCTGGAGATAGTGAAGGAACGGGAAGCCTGACGTGCTGTAGTCCACCAGGTCACAAAGAGTCAGACACAACTTAGCAACTGAACAACAGAGTCAAATTATTTTAAACACTAAAAGCTCAGTATTACAACAAAATTTCTAGCAAACTTGATGTGATGCTGTGTAGTATTTCTGCTGCCGCTAAGCTGCTTCAGTCCTGTTGGACTCTGTGCGACCTCACGGACAGCAGCCCACCAGGCTCCTCTGTCCACGGGATTCTCCAGGAAAGAATACTGGAGTGGGTTGCCATTTCCTTCTCCGTAGTATCTCTATAAAGAGACAAAGCATCTTTACTTCTCCAGGATTAGGGAAAGAAGCAGTCAGAGAGACAGGGAAAGAAGCATTCAAAGAGACTGAAAAAGGTTACAGATCCAAATATCTGAGTTTTAAGATTTCTGTTCTCTGCCCAGAACAAATACCGGACCTTCCCAATTTCACACCTAAACAGGATACCATGCCCACTTAAATTTTAAAGGAATCTTAGACAGGGTTCCACTCTCACTAGTTTTTATTGTAATGTGCAAAGGTCATTCACTCAAGAAATATTATGGAACACACACTGAGGTACAAGGAATTGCACTGAATACAAAAATAAGACCTTGAAATACTTGAAGTTTAGTGTGATATCATTTAGCCTCAGTGTTTTTCTTTGCTAAGTAGGAGGAAACAAGAGCTGAACATTATTAAGCACAGGCTAAAAAATCAGTATCAATGTTAAAAAATATTTACCTGTAAAACTAATGTCCTAAATTAAAAACAGATGAGGCTCAATTATGCGTTTTCCTGCACGCATGTCAGTAAGCTGAGTGTGTGTAACTTCAGCAGTGACAATACACTGTGAAGCAATTTTCAGAATGTTCATCTTTGGAATATGAAAGCAACCATAATGCTAATTTACAGTCAGTCACTGATGATTACAAATAAGCACAATAAATAGTGACCAATGACCAATTATAGCATGGCATACATTCATACCTTTATAATCATCATATGATAAATACTCAAGAAGCACAAAAAAGTTATTACTGCAAAAAAAGCACCAAGAGAGACCTGGTCAAGAAAACAAAAACATACATATGTATTTGGTAAACTTTCAGTTTACCTCGAACAAAACAAATCAGTGAATATAACAATTAAAATGTAACTTAAAAGCCATATTCAAGCCATATCAATAAACACCACAGGCAGAACCTATTTAGCATGTTATCAATAATGACCATACAGATTCAACACACTATCTTTTAAACCAGTCAAGCAGCTAAAAAGCAAACAAGCCCAAACCATTGTTGTAAACCAAAATTCAACATTGTTGTTAACACAGTAAATTCTAGAAGATTCTCTAATCCTTAGTATTTGTCAGAACTGTGATACCAGTTTCAAAATAAGATACAGAATCCACTGTAGACTATGGACCTAGCACTGAATCTTTAAAATGTAAAAGCTACTTGAATAACTACTGCCATAAAGGACCTTTATATAGCTTTTCATAGTCTTAAGAATGTTGTAAAGTTGACTGGCATTGAAAGAAAAATAAGTAAAGGAAAACATGAATAAAAAACACGTTGATTGGCACTACCTCTATTTTTTTTTAAGGCATGAAACAAGTCACAAGTTAATACTTGTATTAATAATGCAAGACAAAGAGTTTTGCTACTGTTTCTTTGTGTGAGAACTCACTGATTACAAAAACCATCTCCTTTGGAAAAGAAAACAGGACTGCACACTGAGATATTTTGGCCTGTATGAACATCACAAGAATCTTTCTTGATACCTTGGTGTTCTAGCATTGTGACTATGTGACAGAGATAGATCGCACACATTCTAAAATATTAAGAATGTCCTCAGCAGTACCTAAGGATCTGATTTCAAAGAGGAAGACATACATGAGTGCTTTCAAAGAGAGAGGTGCAGCAGTGTGTTATCAGAAGTCAGTAACTGATATAAAAATGGCACTTGGCACTTAAAAAATTATTTTTGAGTAAATGAGGGCTTGAGTCTATCCCCCACAAGGCATTAAGGATCCACGTCCATCTCTAACTTTATCACCAGGTAATATACAATATGAAACAAAGTTTCGAGCGATACTTTTTCTAAAAGGTACCAACTTGAAACAAACAATGAGTCGATAGCCTCCTGTAGGATGCCCAGCTCCAAAATAAGTCCGAAATAACATCCTTAACAATATCACAGCTACCTAACAAAACGTAATCCCCAAAGTCAAGGTTTTTGCTTCCCCCCGCACCCCCCAAGGGAGAGAGTTTCGGGCGGGGAACGTGTCAAAAAAGCGAAGAAATAAAAACAGGTTCGTCGACCGGAGACGTCTCTAACGACACAGGCCTAGAATGGGATCGTCAGGGGCCCCCAAAAGTCTCCGGCCAGACAGGATTCCTCAGGTAGGAGGACCGCCACCCGAGCCACAGGTGTCAGCGACAACAGCGAGGACCTAGAACCTCGGCGCAGGCTCCGGCAGGCTCACAAGCAGAATGCGCAGCGGGGTCGCCTCACAGGCTCCCGAGTCCTTCCGAGCCCGGATCACCGGGGTCCGGGATCCCCGCGACACTCACCTGCGGCGCAGAGGCTCTCGGGAAACCGCCCACTGCCGGGCGGAGGGGGAGAGCCGAGCGGGGTTCCGGGCAGCGAGGAAGGAGGGCCCTGCCCTGTTCTGCCCCTACCACCCTGCTCTCTGCTCACGGACCTAGCACTGCCTGGTCCAACCGTCACGAGCCCCAGATGCTGCTTCAAGTAGCCCAGACTTTGAAGGCAGACCCGCCAGGGTCACTTCCGGTGCCAAGGCTGGCCTCGGTGACTCCAGCGCACGCGGGGCAACGCCCCGGGAGCGAGGACGCCGGGCGGCGTGCGCGCGCCGGGCGCCGGCTAGGCGGGGCAGACGAAGGTGGGCGGGACCGGCTGTGTGGGCGGGGCCGACGGGCGCGCCTGCGCAGTCCCGGGCACCGCCTCCCCTGCGGACAGATCACGTCGAGGGGTGGTAATAAGTCAAATAAGTACTACCGCTTCCAGTTCCTCGATGTTTTCTGAAGTGCTTTGCTCACTTTTCCTCCCACTTGATTTTCATCACGCTGCTCAGAGGTTAGGAGATTAGAGTTTCCATTTTACTGGTGAATGTCAAGGGTCATACAGTTCGTTTATGACAAATCCGGTTTTAGAACCAAACACTCAGAATTTGGCTGCGGCCCTTCTAGCGATATGACATGAATACTATAAAACAGAGAATGAGTGACCAAGCATATTCGGACACAATGCTGGTGAAATTTTATTTTCTTTTTTTGGTCAATGTTTTAATGCAACCAAACTACAAATACAGTTATGATGTTCCACGATGTATAGAAATACGCGTAATGGACAGTTAGTACTTGTGGACAGGCTTCCTCCAGCCTTAATCTCCAGGCTTTTCCTTCACCTAAGGTGAAAGAGACGCACTTAAGATGCGGTTTCCTCTAGAAGAGCTTGGTAATTAAAATTCTGATTTTAAAGCATCCCTGCTTTAAAAAATATTTAACATACTGGTTTTAAGTCCCCTAATTTAAGACTTATATAAAGGCAATTCAAGGGAAATACATCCGTTCAGTCCACAGATGTTTATTAATCAAGTACTTATGCGCCAGGCAGCACTGTAGGCATTGAGCTTATACCTGGTCAACAAAATAGGATGTTTCATGAAGCTTAAAGTCTTGTAAAATTCTCAACTAAGTAGAAAAAAATAGTTTTGCTATGATGCATGTAAACTCTATTGTAATGTTAAAGTAAAATTAGTATAAGATACAGTGTATCTTTTTGAAATGAAATAATTCAATGAGGTACAGATTAATTACCTTAGACTGAATTAAACTTCATTTTTTCCGAGTGAAAATGTATGTTGAATTATACAGGCAATTTATAGTTTAGTTTTAAAACTTCTCAGAGGGCACAAAATGAATACATGTTACATGATTTCATTTATATAAAATTCAAGAACAGGCAAAACTAGCCTACATTAACAGAAAGAGGCTGGATTGGGGGCTGGGAGAAATGAGGGGAAAGATTAGACTACCAGAAGGCCTGAGGAAGTGTTTTTCAGGTGATGGAAATGTTCTATATCTCAATTAGTATAGTGGCTAAGGAGATGTGTATGTTCATTAAAACTCATTGAACAGTACACATACAATGGATACATTTTACTGTACATAATTTATACCTCAATGAAGTTCATTTAATAAACCCATCCGAATAGTGGCTTACACTACTGTTTCTTACTGGCTGTACTAATCTAGGGAGACTAGGGCATTCTGTCGTTGTTTTAGTCATTAAGAGTATTCTGTAGTAACCTCTACATTGAAGAGGTTTCAAACACCAGGAATTTTTTTCTTCTCATTTCCTCTATATGTTCATGTAGAGTGGAGGCAGGCACTGGGGACACTGAACAGTTGAAAACAGAAAACGAGATAATTTGTCTACCTTCTGCCTGGGTGTGAGATGTGCCACCTCGGCCCACATTTCACTGGCCAGAGCGAGTCATGTGGCCAAGGCTGGCTTCAAAGTGATGGGACATTGAGAAACGTATTTGTGTACTGCCTTCATGACTACTACACTAGTCATTTCTCCTTTTACAGTGTGGTTTCTACAACCTCCACACCTCTAAAATGATTGTATCCAAACTGGGACTCAGAGCAACTAGAGATGAGTTTTTTTCCTGGTGTATGGTGACATTGATTCGATAGGATCATAAGATACATACAGGAAAGTTAACAAAAATTAGGTTAAAAAGGTAAGCGCTAGTAAAGAGTTCACATTTTATTCAGTAGGTGTCAAGGAACCATTCAAAGTTCAAATGAATGCATAATTTATAAAGGAATAGAAAGATTAATTCGATAACTGTGAGTTGAAAGGTTTGGAGGGGAGAGAGAATTACACAGAAGGGAACAACATGAAGACTACTTCTCGACATTATGTATTTGCTGTCTCTTTGCCCTCTTTTGGGCTTCCCTGATAGCTCAGCTGGTTAAGGATCTGCCTGCAATACAGGAGATCCTGGTTCAATTAATGGGTCAGGAAGATCCCCTGGAGAAGGGATAGGGTACTCACTTCAGTATTCTGGCCTAGAGAATTCCATGAACTGTATGGGGTCGTAAAGAGTCGGACACTACTGAGCGACTTTCACTTTGCCCAGTAGGTAAACAATATAAAGTTACCTACTTCCTCCATTTGGCTAGGACAATGTCTGGCTTATGGTAGGCATTACTTAGATACATGTAGGATAAATACATTGTCATTTATAAAAAGAAAGAATTTGGAGACACTTTTTACATTTTATCAGAGAAATCTAAAGGACTTTCAGGACTAGTTTCACTCATCTGGTCTATTGCATCTGGCTGTCCTCCTTCAAAAATCTGAGCCATCTCTTAAGGTACAGAATATGTATAAGACTAGAAAAGTGCAACCATGATTAAGAATCTAAAAAAAAAAAAAAAAAAAGAGTTCCTTGGTAGCCTAGTGGTTAGGATTCTGGCTTCAGTCCCTGGTAGGGGACCTGAGATCCCACAAGCCACACAGTGCAGCTACACACACACACACACACACACACACACACACACACACACACACACACACACACACAAGAAAAAAATAGTTTTGCTATGATGCATGTAAACTCTATTGTAATGTTAAAGTAAAATTAGTATAAGATACAGTGTATCTTTTTGAAATGAAATAATTCAATGAGGTACAGATTAATTACCTTAGACTGAATTAAACTTCATTTTTTCCGAGTGAAAATGTATGTTGAATTATACAGGCAATTTATAGTTTAGTTTTAAAACTTCTCAGAGGGCACAAAATGAATACATGTTACATGATTTCATTTATATAAAATTCAAGAACAGGCAAAACTAGCCTACATTAACAGAAAGAGGCTGGATTGGGGGCTGGGAGAAATGAGGGGAAAGATTAGACTACCAGAAGGCCTGAGGAAGTGTTTTTCAGGTGATGGAAATGTTCTATATCTCAATTAGTATAGTGGCTAAGGAGATGTGTATGTTCATTAAAACTCATTGAACAGTACACATACAATGGATACATTTTACTGTACATAATTTATACCTCAATGAAGTTCATTTAATAAACCCATCCGAATAGTGGCTTACACTACTGTTTCTTACTGGCTGTACTAATCTAGGGAGACTAGGGCATTCTGTCGTTGTTTTAGTCATTAAGAGTATTCTGTAGTAACCTCTACATTGAAGAGGTTTCAAACACCAGGAATTTTTTTCTTCTCATTTCCTCTATATGTTCATGTAGAGTGGAGGCAGGCACTGGGGACACTGAACAGTTGAAAACAGAAAACGAGATAATTTGTCTACCTTCTGCCTGGGTGTGAGATGTGCCACCTCGGCCCACATTTCACTGGCCAGAGCGAGTCATGTGGCCAAGGCTGGCTTCAAAGTGATGGGACATTGAGAAACGTATTTGTGTACTGCCTTCATGACTACTACACTAGTCATTTCTCCTTTTACAGTGTGGTTTCTACAACCTCCACACCTCTAAAATGATTGTATCCAAACTGGGACTCAGAGCAACTAGAGATGAGTTTTTTTCCTGGTGTATGGTGACATTGATTCGATAGGATCATAAGATACATACAGGAAAGTTAACAAAAATTAGGTTAAAAAGGTAAGCGCTAGTAAAGAGTTCACATTTTATTCAGTAGGTGTCAAGGAACCATTCAAAGTTCAAATGAATGCATAATTTATAAAGGAATAGAAAGATTAATTCGATAACTGTGAGTTGAAAGGTTTGGAGGGGAGAGAGAATTACACAGAAGGGAACAACATGAAGACTACTTCTCGACATTATGTATTTGCTGTCTCTTTGCCCTCTTTTGGGCTTCCCTGATAGCTCAGCTGGTTAAGGATCTGCCTGCAATACAGGAGATCCTGGTTCAATTAATGGGTCAGGAAGATCCCCTGGAGAAGGGATAGGGTACTCACTTCAGTATTCTGGCCTAGAGAATTCCATGAACTGTATGGGGTCGTAAAGAGTCGGACACTACTGAGCGACTTTCACTTTGCCCAGTAGGTAAACAATATAAAGTTACCTACTTCCTCCATTTGGCTAGGACAATGTCTGGCTTATGGTAGGCATTACTTAGATACATGTAGGATAAATACATTGTCATTTATAAAAAGAAAGAATTTGGAGACACTTTTTACATTTTATCAGAGAAATCTAAAGGACTTTCAGGACTAGTTTCACTCATCTGGTCTATTGCATCTGGCTGTCCTCCTTCAAAAATCTGAGCCATCTCTTAAGGTACAGAATATGTATAAGACTAGAAAAGTGCAACCATGATTAAGAATCTAAAAAAAAAAAAAAAAAAAGAGTTCCTTGGTAGCCTAGTGGTTAGGATTCTGGCTTCAGTCCCTGGTAGGGGACCTGAGATCCCACAAGCCACACAGTGCAGCTACACACACACACACACACACACACACACACACACACACACACACACACACACACACACAAAGAATCTGCTGAATTTTTATTAATAGATTATGTCAGGGCTTCCCTGGTGGCTCAGAGGTTAAAGCGTCTGCCTCTGATGCGGGAGACCCGGGTTCGATCCCTGGGTTGGGAAGATCCCCTGGAGAAGGAAATGGCAATCCACTCCAGTATTCTTGCCTGGAGAATCCCATGGGCGGAGAAGCCTAGTAGGTTACAGTCCACGGGGTCGCAAAGAGTCGGACACGACTGAGCGACTTCACCTCACCTCACCTTCACCTATGTCACAGTATTTGCAGGAACAAACTGAGATAGATCCTCAGTGCTATCTCACCGAGGATAGTGATAAGAATGTTCTTCCTAAATAATAGCTTCCATTTTTCCTAAGTAGTATTCTTCCTAAATAATAGCTTCTTCCTTCCTAAATAATAGCTTCCATCACAGACTGGCTGCTCCCAGATTGCTGAATGCCATAGGGAAAAGAAAAATCACACCACCTTGAAGACTGATGCACAATTAGATATCTCCCCACCTGACACATATTTTTCTGCATGTCCCACTTCAGTCTCTTACTCGTCACATTAATTATTTCAGACTTGCACCACTGTCCTCAAGCCAGCCACATACCCCTTTGTGACCTTTCAGCCAATCACTTTATCTCCACCTTCAGAGAAACTTGTGTTCAGTTGCTAAGTCCTGCCTGACTCTTTGTGACCCCATGGACTGCGTGCAGCACACCAGTCAATTCTGTCCTTCATTATCTCCCAGAGTTTGTTCAAACTCATATCCACTGAGTCAGTGATGCTATTCTACCATGTCATCCTCTGTCGTCCCCTTCTGCTGCTGCCCTCAATCTTTACCAGCATCAGGGTCTTTTCTAGTGAGTTGGCTCTTTGCATCACATGGCCGAAGTATTGGAGCTTCAACTTCAGTAACAGTTCTTCTAATGAATATTCAGGATTGATTTCCCTTAGGATTGACTGGCTTGGTCTCCTAGCAGTTCAAGGGACTCTCAAGAGTCTTCTCCAGCACACAATTCGAAAACATCAATTCTTCGGCGCTCAGCCTTCATGGTCTAGCTTTCACATTTGTATATAACTACTGGAGAAATCATAGCTTTGACTATATGGACTTTTGTTGGCAAAGTGATGTCCACGTTTGTTAGAGAAAATAGGAGCTATTGGATTAAAATTCCCTCAACTTGCTCACTGAGACAGAGACTACCATCTGCCCACCAAGTCCTCATTTTCCTAATATCAAAGTCTTCCTTGATTAAGTTGGGCTTCTTGGAATAAGGGCTACATTTTCCAAGACTCTCATGCAGCTAGGTGTGGCCATGGATCTAACTTCTGGCCAGCAGAAGTGTCGTATAGAACTTTTAGGAAGGTACCTTACAGGGAGAGGCCCTGAAAATCCCCCTTCCAGTCACACCATCCCCTCCTTTCAGGTTAGAACATCAACTCTGACCATAAATGACCTTTAGGATATAAGCCATGTGAAGACAGCAGAACTGTACAGATGAAGTATGGACTGGTGCTATGGAACTGTACAGATGAAGTATGGACTGGTGCTATGGAACTGTACAGATGAAGTATGGACTGGCGCTGTGGAGCTGGTATACCAGGTGTCGACTGCCAACTCTAGTCAATCTAAGCAGTTGTTTTTTTGGATTTTGTGTGTATGTGTGTGTGTGTGCACGCTCAGTTGTGTTTGAATCTTTGTGACCCCCTGGACTGTAGCCTGCCAGGCCCCACTGTCCATGGAATTTAGAAGGCAAGAATACTGGAGTGGGTTATCATTTCCTGCTCCAGGGGATCTTCCTGGAATTGAACCAGATATTGCGTGTCTAAACAGTCTTTGTTTTGGGTTTCTTATGCCACGTAACCTAATCGTAATACTTTAACCAACATGCAAACGTCTCGACTCACTTTCACAGCTCTTTCGTTTGGCCTGTCTCATTAAAAGTGTATCTTGCTTAGTCTAAGCCCAGTTCCTCCACTTGGACTTAAAGAGTTTATTTTTTTAATATGAATTATTTTTGACTGTGCTGGTCTTCGTTGCTGTGCAGGCTTTTCTCTAGCTGCAGCAAGCGTGGGCTACTCTCTAGTTGTAGTGGGCAGGCTTCTCATTGTGGTGGCTTCTCTTATTGCAGAGCATGGGCTCTAGGGTATGTGGCCTTCAGCAGTTGCAGCTTGAAGACTCTAGAGCACAGGCTCAATAGTTGCGGTGCACGGGTTCAGTTGATCCTTGGCATGTGGGATCTTCCTGGATCAGGGATTGAACCCATGTCTCCTGCATTGGCAGGCAGATCTTTACCACTGAGTCACCAGGAAATCCCCAAGATTTTATTTTTTATTTCCATTTTATGTATTTATATTTGGATAGGCAATGCATTCACATAGTTCAAATTCAAATGATATAAAAGCTTATATAGTGGGAAGCCACCTGATGTGAAGAGCCGACTCATTGGAAAAGACCTTGATGCTGGGAAAGATTGAAGGCAAAAGAGGGCGGCAGAGGATGCGATGGTTAGATAGCATCACCAGCTCAATGGACATAACTCTGAGCAAACTCCGTGAGAAAGTGAAAGACAGGGAAGCCTGGCATGCTGCCTGGGGCTGCAAGGAGTTGGACATGACTTAAGTGACTGAACAAGAGTGAGGCAGTTAACTTGGTTTGATTCTGTTGGGCAGCATCTCAAGTTAGTTTAGTTGTTAGATAGGATGTCTTCCACCCAGAATCTGCCTGTTCTTTGTTCCACTTCAGTATCCTTAGGTAGATTTTTATTTTGCCCCCTAGTTTGTAGTTGTGTAATAGTCAATCCAGCAGGAGCTTACTTGGTCATACTACTAGAATCTAGAACTATCTTTCAAGTATGTCATTTGGTTGACAGTTGGATAATAAACTTGAAGGACCTGAATGAAGTTAAAGACTCGTTAGAAAGTTCTTACAACTTCAGGCGAGTTGATGGGGGTCTCAACCAAATTAGTTTAACCAAATGAGGGGTGAAGATGATGAATCAGAAAATGTACTTGTTAAATAACTGCATTTCATGAGTCATTACATGGGAAATAGTCAAAGTATAAAATGGCCTGCTTAAATTATTTTGGAAATCAGATTATACACTAACATTAAGTGTACATTAAATTCAGTTAGGGTATGAGTTCAGCAACAGGAAGGAGTGAGCGGCAGGCTAGCATTATTAATTTCAAGGGTATGAAGTAGAATTGCATATATCCCACTGGTCAAAACCTTAGTTACATGGCACAACTAATTACAAGGGAACATGAGAAACGTGCGCTAGTGGCACAGTTGAAACGTGAACAGGGGTCGGGGTCGGGGGTGCTGGGGGCTGTGTTAGTAAAAAGAAAACTTAGAATGGAAGCTGGAGAAGAGGAGCAGCCTATGTCAGCCCCGCTGGAAGGTAGGTACCCTCGAGAATCCCCCTCTCCTCAACAGAACAAATTTAACCCTTCTCCAGGGAATGCAACTCAAAGCCCCACCCAGATTCTGAATCCACCAAGATTCCAGGATCTCTGGGTGACTTTACAGAAGGGAGAAGACTGGCTACTTGGGAGAACAATAACTGCCTGTGTTTCAAACATAAATTTGATATCCTCCCTTTAGCCTTCATACACGTAAGCAGATATACTGTGTATTTCCATTTGGCATACAAGGTATGGTCACAATTTAAGCACGCCAAACATGGATCCAAAATGTATTAAAATGACAAAACTAATGAACTAGCCAGGAGGGTTCCACAATGGCACCAGCCAGCTCCATGGTTCACGTGATAGAAGAGCTCCCAAGAAGGGCCGCCACCAGTGTCTGTGGCTGAAGCTGCCCCCCACCTCAACGGGAGACACTCCAAGACCAGCAGTGCATGTCTCCCATTCAGCTGTCAGCAAGAAGATGGTGTGGGAGTCAGGGGAAATAAGCTTGGGCAAAGAGAAATTCAACTGTGATGCAGGTCTGCTGAAACCACAGCCAGCCTGGTGGAGAGCTCTTGGATGACGATGGTGATGACATATGAAGGCAAACACACTGTATACAAGAATTAACAGAATTAAAAGGGAAAATGGGTTGGTTGCATGGAGTCCTTATCACCTCTCACCCACCAAAAATATGCTAGGTAACTAAAAGGACGAATAATTAATAGGAAATTTTAAAAAATAGTAGTAAAATGAATCATAAGCATAATGCAGTTTGCATCAGTTACACAACAGTCTCATATAGACCAAATATAAAGCGTGTGCAGACAAGAGGATAAAAGGAGACCTAAGAATGATGGTAATACTTGAAAAAGCGGGGGGGGGGGGAACCCAAATATTTGTTCATCCACGTAAAATGGATTTAAGGTATAACAACAACATATATATTTGGTAGGCAGTTCATGTGATAAAGTAAAAGACTGTAAATAAAGGAAAAGGGATTAGCCAATAACTTCACATTTTAAATATCATAAACTGGACTCAAATGGTACTAGGTGCAGAGTTTAATAATTGAAAATTATTAATTTTTTAAACCTGTACTGACTTAAAGGAAGCCTTTAACATAAACTATTTATTGTACTTATATTGGACAAAATGAAAACATTTTACTGGTTTACACTAACTCTATTCAGTTTGCCTTAATCTAAGTAGGAATTATCATTAGCTATATATTTTAATTCCAAAGGATCAGATTTTTGACCACCCTAAAAGCTTTCCACACATAATTTAAAGATT